>JBAMBO010001691.1:0-122679 GCA_037044535.1 Lordiphosa magnipectinata | reverse complement strand
CTAGCTGCTGTATGGTTACACGAGGAGGTCAAACGAAAAGATAAGCAAAAGAATTTCTTAAATTAAATTAATGCCCCTCAAACGACAGATGGCAATCGACGATTTAGAGACGACGCAAATCCGTAAGGAGACGATAGAGAGCGGCCGTCTTGGATTCGCATCGGACCCTCTTTCTAAATCAGACGATATACGTAGGCAAAATTCTGTGGGTAATGCTCCTTGCTGCTTGAAAAGTACCTTGGGCCCAGCTTTATTTATTATTATTATTATTATTCATCCTAATGCTACAAGTTTTGTTAACTTATCTTACTGACCTAGTCATACAAATTATTTATCATTATTCTTAATATAGATTTATAATTAAAAATTTAAATATTAAATAGTATACATTTGAAAAATATGTTGGATTGTTATTTTTAGTACTTAAGATATATTTAATTAAATATTTATCTATTAGTTTTGTTTGTCTAGAGTTTAGACGGCTCTCTGAAGATGTGTTTTGAGGTCTTTACTAAATGTGTGTGTGCGCCACTGATAGTTTTAAGGTTGTGTGGTAATTGGTTCCAAAGGCGAACAGCGTTTACGAAAAAGTGTTTGTCGGAACATGCCAGTCTGTTTCTCACGCAGACAAGATTGCTGGTTCTTCTGGATGAGGTAAAGCTTAACATGTTAAACAAGTAGTCTGGATTTTGTCTGTAGATTATTTTGTGATTGAAGAAAAGGACTCTTTAGGCTGAGATCATATATTTTGACTGCAGAGCTTATGACGTGATCCCTTCTTTGTAGCCCATAAATATATCTTGCAGTACTATTAAAAGCTACATTTAATTTGTGTTGGCTACCAGCATCACAATTACCAAAAATTTCTATACCGTAAAAAAGTACAGGAACAACGGAAGACTTCGCAATCAGCAGTCGTATGTTTATAGGTAAACAATTCTGGGTTAGCGATAGTTGCCTAAGCAGTGCGTAAGTCTTCCCAACTGCCTTATTTATATGATCCTGCCAGCATAGAGTTTTGTTGAAAGTCATTCATATAGATGCTCCATCTATTTCTAATTTTGCAAAGTTTTCAGTACCTAAAATCTTTTTGTGTATGACAAGGCATTTTGATTTGATGGGGTTGATGCTAAGTACATTTTTCTTGGCCCATTCACTTTCATTGAACAGATCATTGTTACACGCATTAATACACTACTAACATAAATTTGTACATCATCTGCATACATATGGACTTCACACTTTGACAACACACTGGGAAGGTCATTTACATACACTGTAAACAGAAGAGGCCCTAAAACTGATCCCTGTGGGACTCCACGTGTAATAGGGAGAAACTGGGACATGTTTGCATTTGATATGACTGCTTGATTTCTATAGTTTAGGTATGAATGCATTAGTTTTATAGCCGTTTCAGAGAGATCTCTACAACAGATTTCTTATCTTAGTTAGTAGTATTTCGTGATTTACGGTGTCAAATGCCTTACTGTAGTCAAGAAGTGTTAGTAAAGTTACGTCACTTTTGTCCAAGTTTCTGCGGATGTCTTCAACTATTTTAATGATTTCCTATTTTTCCGAAATCCAGACTGGTTGTTGTTGAGGAGTTTATTTGTGGCTAGGAAGCTGGTTATTTGTGTTGCAATCAGCTGCTCAAAGACCTTAGAAAGGTAAGGGAGTATGTAGATAGGCCTAAACTCATCTTTTACCCTTATGGACTGGTATTATTTTTGTAGTTTTCCATTCGGTTGGGAACATTGAAGTGGTGATTGCTGCGTTAAAAATGTGCGTTAAGTGGCTTATGATTTTTGGTAGCAGGATTTTTATAAATTTGGGGCTTAGGCCATTAAGGCCCACAGCATCTGACTTAATTTTACGCATTGAATCTAGAACCTCACATGGACTAGCACAAACAAAATCAAAACAATTTGAACAATTATTAAACGAAGAAGCGGACAGATTTACATTACTTAGTACAGGCTTCGATTTTCCAATTCCTATATTTTTAATAGTTTTCCAGCGTTGACTTGAATATACAGCCCTCTGAAACTTGATGGAATAAAAGGACCTTTTCGATTTGATAATCAAATTATTCACTTCTCTTTGGGTGGTTTGAAACATTGAGTACAGACTGGTTAGCTTGTAGCGTTTCCATTTGGCAAAGGCTTTATCCCGCTTTTCAATAGCTTTTCTAACTTCAGTGCTAAACCAAGGTTTGTCAGCTACTTAAAGAGTTTTGGTTTAATTTTTTTTAATTTAATTGAAGCAATCGTAGAAAAGGTTGGCCAAATTCATGGTCAGTTTGTTCCAGGCTGCAGCCACCTGACGCCCTTTGTGAAATTGCTTGGTAAGTCTTTAGAAAATTTCGCACTGGACATCTGGTCGATGCTTTCCCTATTATGATTTATTGAAATTATATACAATTCAAAAGAATAATAAAATTAACTAACATTTGTGCGGCTTCTCGTCATTATTTTGGTTTTAGCGTTGCCACTTTTTTGAACTCAAACTGGCAGAAATCGATTTACAAATTGCAAAATAAATAAGCAAAAGAACAACGCAAAAGTTTTTGCTAATCAATCGAATTTTTTGTTATCTTTGTTTCAGCACACAAATCGTTATTTTATACACCTTCAAACTTAATTCGATTAATTTCGAAATTCAAATGTTAAAAGGTGGCATCACTGAAATACTAGCGATTTGATGCGTTGCAGAGAATGACAAATTTAACTAGCGATTTACTAAAATGCTAATTTAACAAACTTAACATGCTAAATTTTTAATTTTTTTGAAGTTCATTATTCACAAATTGATCACCCTTTATGAATTAATAAGGTTTTTTTTCCGGCTTAAGGAGCGCGATTTTCAAATCACTCGAAAACAGGCTCTGTGGCAGGGCGAGTTCAAATTCGCGCGAATTTCGAGCGGAAGTGATGAAAAAAACCATTGTGCTATGGTACAGATTTATTTGCAGTATCTGCAACATCTTCGGTGGATAGCCCCGACGTCAAGGTAACATTGGCCTCTGCAACCAAGTCTTCATGCAGTAGCTCCTGCACCTGCTGAGAAGTATCCTACTGATTTTTTGTACTTTCCTCCTAAGGAGTTTTGCGGACAGGCATGAATGAATTTTAAACGTTTCTGTCTCAAAACTAGATTCTCAACAGATAAATCTCACTCCAAAAACCAATATCAACCGGCGAACGACATCGGGATTCAAAATGGAGGCCTCCTCATTAAAAAAGCTTTTCGCTACGATCGGCCGCGACGGTGAGTTAATGTTACGATTATTGGCATTGAGGAAATTTATTTCCTGCTCTTAGTGCCAGGACACGGACAACTGGGAATCTGCAGCTGCATCAAGAGCAAACGGGCCAACGGCAACCGCAGCGACAACTGAGCATCAATTTTATTACCCTTATTTATGGTTATGTTCTCGTTCTGCTTTTTCCTCTTTCTTTTCTCTTGTTTTCTTTTTTTGTTTTTTTTGGGGCCTGCCTTTGTTTTTTGGCGGCACAAAAACTTTCAGCGAAATGTAATCGATATTTTCTGGTTTCTGCAGTGCACAAAAGGTGGAAAGTACCAACAAAAGGCGAAAGCATAATGCGATAGTCTAACAGAAATAACAAATTATGCTGAAGCACGCAGGATCAGGTTACCCCAAACGACGATAAGTGGGTGGGCGGGAAGCGGCACAGTTGCTAGGTCCTGGGAAAAGCAGCATCAGGTGACTGGTTGCCCATTTGCCAGCCAGGCTAAGCGGCACGTGACCAGCAGTAGCAACAGCAGCAGCCGCAGCAGCAGCAGCAGCAGACGCAGCCTGCACGCCCCCAGGACATTGATAAGGCACGAATCCCCGCCGGGGCAGGGACAGGGTCTGTTTTGACAAATTATATTTGAAATGCAATTAAAAAGGAGCTGAAACAAAAAAAATTACCAGGAACTGGCATAGAACCTTTTTACCTTTCCTTTGGCTGTCACAACTTTACCAAAAGCCACAAAAATGTTGTGGCTTGTCGCCTTTGATTTTTGATTTTCCAGGGTGCGAAAGGGTATGCCCAAAAGCTGGTAGAGCAATTTGGATGAAGTGAGGAAGCACAAGCGGTGTTGTAAGCACGAAAATACTCGATTCAAGTAAACCTATTTCTTATTTCAAGTACCAATCGTTTCAGGTCGTAATTGCTTAATATAATCCCCACCCAAATTCAACACAAATTACAAATTCTTCGTTGAAGTCTAATAAATTCTAAAATCTCCCCCCAAAACATTTTTAAAACAAAATAAGCGCACAAAATCTGTTTGGCTTAAATTCGTTGAATTCTTAAGCTATTCCCAATTTGTTTTTGAGTATAAAGCAATGAGATATAGAGCAGACCCGGCCAACCACAGCTACCACTAGCCGAAGTCAGTCGTGTTTCTACGCAAACGCGAGCCGAACTCATGATTGTGTGAATCTGTGAACATTGAATTGCTAGTAAAACGGCTGTAGTCTGGAGAGAGCTCTGTCCTCTCCATTTGGCCGGCACTGATACAGAGAAACAGCTTGCTCCGTCAACAGCTTTTCATTCAGTAATTAGTCAGCTGTTTGCTGTCATTTTCGCTCTCTTAGTTTTTTTTTTAACCTATGTCCGTCTCCGTCTAACTACCGTGTTTTCCTATGTCGACTATAAGTTTGTTTACACTCTAAATAGAGCGTTACAACGCGTCGTCTTAAATTGAGTCTCTATGTTAATGCATCCAAAGTCTGCATAAACCAAAGAAAATTTAACATAGAAGCACAATTTACTGCGTCGACAACTTTTCACTCAGATATTTGTCAGCTGTTCGCTATTATTTTGGCTGTCTGAGTTATTTTTTGACTATGTCCACCGTGTTTTGCTCTCTCGTTGTCACAATGAAGTATCTCTCCAGAAGGGGAAAGGGTTAGAACCAGTTGGAAATTTTTAAGACACAAAGGCTTCTGTAATTCGAAAATATTCCAGATTCAAGAATGTTTCTACGTATTTTAATAATATTAACGGTCGGGCTTGGACTTACAATGTTTCGTACTTAATTAAAGTATATCCAAGATTTTTTTTTTTTTCTAGGTGACCAAAAGGCTAGCAATGATTCCGCTGCCGTCGACCTATTCGCAGACTTTTTTCAATCAACTTATTCCTCTATCTACTTTACTAACACTTCTTATCTTTATAACATTTCATCTTCTAACTCGACTTGTGCTCCCTCAATTAGTGAAAGCTCCCTACTTCGCATTTGAAATCTCTGAAATCCACATACTCCCTGGCCCTGACAACATTCCTAGTTGTGTTCTCAAAGAGTGCTGTAGTTCCTTATGCAAGCCTTTGCTTGAGATTTTCAATCTATCACTCGATTCTTCAGTCTTTCCAAGTCTTTGGAAAGTGTCCTATATCATTCCTCTTCATAAAAAAGGTGGAAAATCTGATATTTCCAATTACAGAGGCATAGCTAAGCTCTCCGCTATTCCTAAATTATTTGAAGAGATTATAAACTCCACCTTGCAGCATTATTGCAAATCGATTTTATCACCTTTCCAGCATGGGTTTATTAAGCGTCGGTCAACTATGACCAATTTGCTTGAATTTACTTCATTGGTTAAGGATGGGTTCCTTAAGAAAAAGCAAACCGAAGTCATTTACACCGACTTTAGTAAGGCTTTTGACTCTGTAAGCCATGATCTTCTCCTCTATAAGCTTGATCGGTTTGGAACTCCCGCCTCTTTTCTGCGCTGGATTTTGTCCTTTTTAAAAAATAGAACCCAAAAAGTTATATTACGTTCAGACACTTCAAAGTCCGTCTCTGTAACTTCTGGTGTACCGCAAGGTAGCCACCTTGGTCCTTTGTTATACTCTGTACCGAAGGTACATAGAGTATATTAAGTTTGTGCAAAAGTATGTAACAGGGAGAAGGAATCATTTCCGACGCTATATATAGTATATATATTCTTGATCAGCATCAACAGCCGAGTCGATATAGCCATGTCCGTCTGTCCGTCTGTCTGTCCGTCCGTATGAACGAAGAGATCTCAGAGATGGTAAGAGATAGAGGTTTGACATGTATGGGACATATATTTCTTATACTTGCAGGCAGATCAAGTTTATTTTCAATTTTTTCCACGCCCCCTCCCGCCCCCGCAATTTAGAAAAAACGTCATATCTCCTACAGTTTTGATGATAGATGGTTCGTACTTTCTAGAGATATCTAGTACTCAAAATTATTTATCGATTTGCTGAAGGAATGATAAAGATCGGATAAACGATACTCAAGTTATGTGCAAAAAACGGTCAGTTAACATCCACCACCCACCCCACCCATAACCTAAGCATTGCGTTCAGCAGAAGCAATCTTAGTGAGAGAAAGAGAGAGAGAGAGAGAGAAACTTAGAGAGCGCACCGCGTTGTGCGCGGGGTGTTAACTGGCCGTTTGACTCCTGAGCAAATGCGAGTGTAAGGGTACAGAGTATGTTATAGTCGGGCTTGACCGACTTTCTTTCTTGTTTTTTACTCTTTTTATTAATGACCAACCCACAATACTATCTTATTCTCGGATACTTATGTATGCCGATGATGTTAAACTTATTTTATCTTTCAATGAACCGACACATTCCATTAGATTGCAAGATGATTTAAACTCCATGCAGTCTTGGGGCTTGGTTAATCATTTACACCTTAATTGCTCCAAGTGTACGTTTATGACTTTCCATCGTTGCAAACCTTCGCTGACTATTCATACGATAGGCAATGAACCCCTGCAACGAATATCTACAGTCGTTGATCTTGGAATTCTTTTTGATCCCAAATTGAGTTTCAATCCGCATATCTCTTCTATTGTTAATAGGGCGAATGGTATACGTTGGTCGAAGGAATTTAATGATCCATACACCACAAAGCTCCTGTACACTGCTCTAGTCCATCCTGTACTTGAATACTGCTCGTCTGTCTGGGTGTCCGCAATATAAAAAGCATATCGATCGTATTGCGTCAGTACAAAAGCAATTTTTGCTTTTTGCTCTTCGTGGACTAAATTGGGACCCTAACCTTCGTCTGCCATCGTACTCCAGTAGACTCTTGCTTATTAACCTTCCCTCGTTAGCTGATCGTAGAACAGTCCTAGGCGTTTCTTTTCTTCATAAGCTAATCATTAGTGATGTAGACTCTACCGAACTTTTAGGTCGCCTTAACTTTTCCGTTCCTTCTAGGCCAACTAGAAACTATTTACCATTAATCTTGCCCAGATGCACAACTGATTATGCCCAGCACAATCGTTTTCGGGTCTTATGTCAAAATTACAATGATCTCAATCAACTGCTCTCAACAGATCTCTCTCTAAAAACGACTCTCTATAATTATCTCCAGGGAAATCTCTGACCACTCCCAGCTGTGAGTAGGGGCATAGCTTGCCGGACTGGCTAAAAAATCCTAACTCACCGGGTCATAAAATTTCCGGTTATTTAATTTTAAGTTTTACGTATACATTTTTTATTTTTAAAGTTTACTTTTAGATAGTTTTCTCTCTTTTTCACTATCTCTGTTTTAGTTTAATTTATTATATTATATTATTTTTTGTTTTGCTCCTACATAGCTATAGGTTTTGGTTTTTTCTCCCTCCCTTTTCTCGATCTCTATATTTTTAAAGTTTTTGTTAGCTCTAATAACGTCTCTGACTACAATTGGCTGTGAATAGGGGCATAGCTGGCCGGACGGGCAAATAAAATTCCCCCACCGTGTCGGAGTCGTTATTAGTTTATTTTGTAATTTTATTAGATTTTCTTTGATAGGCTTCATTAGCTCATAAAATTATTTCGTAACGTATATATACTTTTGTTCACAACCTTTGTTTGTCGACTCTAAATAAATAAATAAAAAGAACCAAACATACTTGAAATTTCATGAATTTTAGAACTGTGTCAGTCAATTTTTCTGTCTCTCCGTATAAGCAAACCGTTTTCAGAGATGGTAAAAGAGACAGACCCCAAAGTTAGAGTATAGGCTCCCTATAAATACAGATAAAGTTAATATTCCATTTTCGCTACAAAAGTTTACATATTTTAAAAAAGTTTTGTAGCCTAAATGTTTTATGTTTGTGTGTTAAATGTATGGCTTGCAATTGCCGTTGTTCCTCATCCAAAATAAATATTCATGTTTAATGTTTTAATTTTAGTTACACTCAATCCCAAACGATAATGATAATAACAGGTTAGTCCCGTATATTCTTAAGCCGATCAGAAAACACAATTTTGTTGGTAAACGGCATGCAGCTTGGATTCACCTATTTTGGTAACGATCTGATGAACAATAGTGCAGTTATAAGCAAAACAAAATTCAAAGAAACTGCGCTACCAGCAGCCGGCACAGGGTACAGGGTAGATTACCTTCGAGCTTGACCGCCTTTTGGTTTTTGGTTGTTTTATGTTGTTGACATTTATGCTTGCCCTCCCTCTTTTACCTCTTCCGTTGCCACCACCTTCTACTCCTCCTCCTCCTCCTCCTCCTTCTCCTTCCCTGCTGCCGCCACGCCACGCCCTTGGGCGTTGACAACTGGCACTGGCTGACGCTGAATGGCGCATTGTCAACGTCTCGCTGTGAGTCCTTTGTTTGACTTTGCCTTTGTTTTAATTGTTTACTAATGATATTTAAATTAGTGCTCTAAATAACCGCGAGCGCTTTTCACATTTCGCATTTTGACAGTTTTTTTTGGTTTTTGGTTTGTTTAACGTAAAAAAGGGCCTGGCGAAGGGATGTGGGCCGCTGACGCAGTTTTCCACCACCAGGTGAAAGGAGGCTGTCTCCTGCCACATCCATCTCGCACATCTATTTGTGATCCACCACTGGGGCCCAGGCGTGTCACTTGCCTGCGCATAATTATGTTGTCATTATCAAAAACACGTGGTGCAATTTAACATCACGACAAAAGGAGCAGCCGAGTGGCTGCATCCAAATGTAAGCGCACACGCCACAAATTATGAATATCAGAAAAGAAAAGAAGAACAAAAAATGCGCCAGATAAATGACACAGGAAAATCATAAAGGGGGAGGGAGCCAGCTCTGGAATGGCACCAGGGGGAAATTAGTTTTCCACGCATCGCCAGCAGAGACAATGGAGCATCGAATTGGTGGAGGGCACCTACACGTGATAATTTAGAGCAGATTGTCGCCTCCTTCTAAGCCAGCGAACGAGGGGAACTGGTATTTTTGGATGGACATTTGCTTTCAATTACGGCAGCGGCAGCTGTGCCCTCTGATTTATTTTTATGCCCGTAAAGGAAACCCCAAAATGGGCCCAAAGAGTTCGCCTCAATCATAATTATGTGATTTGTGTGGGGATTGCGCGGGCGACTAATTAAACGGTGGCGGCAGTGGGTTAAGGCAGGGGTTGGGCTGTGCCATCATCATGTTGACGTATTGTCACTGATGTTTGCCTGCTGGAAAATTATGACATTTTGATTTGAGTTCCATTTGATGTCGCTCATCCGACGCTGCGTCGCGTCTGATTTATGCGACGGCTGCCGGCAGGGCGAATAGGTGAACTAATTAAGAGGCGGATTGGGAACGGGTTGGCAGCTGCACACTGGCAGTGGGAGGCACTTAAAGTGCCAGTGCAATTTGTTTGTTGTCTGCAACAAGTGACAAGCGCCTGACAGTCCGGTGGCATCATCATCATCATCATCGGCGAGATTATCCCAAATCGATTAACATTATTAATGGATTGGCTGGGGGGAAAAGTCAAAACATGAAAAGGTTTTCAAACAAATTTCAATTCCCAGAACTCAAGTTCAGCGAAAAGATTGTCAACATGATCATCAGACCTCTCCTTCTCACACACACACGCGATACATACATATTTATGTGGCCCCAAGCCTCCATCGAGTTCTGGAATGTGTACGGAAACCCAAAACAAAAAAAAAATAAACAGAAAGGTAGAAACGAGAACGAGTCAAATCAATGCAGATAATATCAATTATATGTAAAAGATACAACATGCATGCGATAGATACATTCGCCCCGATAAGCATTTAAATTATTAACACAGCGACAACAACCACAACAACATGAATAAAGCAGAGTAGAAGAAGACGACAGGATCCCTGACATGGAAATTGATGCGTTTTGTGGACTTAATTCATTAGAAACCACAGCGAATTTTCAGTCCAAGTCAAATCCTAAGATTGGAGCTAAGGGTATCGGTTAATGCCTGGCGAAGGTACATTTAAAATAGATTTATTATACCCGTTTCTAGTAGAGTAAAATGGGGGTATACTGAAGTCATGCAAAAATGTATGAAAAAAAAACAAACTCCTTCTCCTTTTCTGTAAAAAGTAAAGAAAACAATAATCAGCCGAGTGCAGAGGTGCTGCTAATCTAGTATTAAACCATTCCAGCCCTTCCGGTGTGAACTAAATGAGACAACCAATTGCACAAAAACCACCTAGTTGCAAAATCTAGATGGATTTCGATTTGAGCAAAAACATGAACATGATTTCTCAACGGCGATTGTTAACTTGATATGTTTTCAAAAAGATTCGCGAAATTTGATCGAAATCAGATATTTATCTGCAGTGATTGGAAAGGTATTCAATTTTCTTACCTAGGTGAGGTAAAAGGTATACGGAATTTCCAGTACCTAGGTAAAGGTAAAGGTACAAAAAAGGTACTTTTAAATTTATAAGAATGGTTAAAAAATGGAATATTGTCTTATATGCCGTCACAATTTTTATACTCTGTACCGAAGGTACATAGAGTATATTAAGTTTGTGCAAAAGTATGTAACAGGGAGAAGGAATCATTTCCAACCCTATAAAGTATATATATTCTTGATCAGCATCAACAGCCGTGTCGATATAGCCATGTCCGTCTGTCTGTCTGTCTGTCCGTCCGTCCGTATGAACGAAGAGATCTCAGAGATGGTAAGAGATAGAGGTTTGACATGTATGGGACATATATTTCTTATACTTGCAGGCAGATCAAGTTTATTTTCAATTTTTTCCACGCCCCCTCGCGCCCCCGCAATTTGGAAAAAACGTCATATCTCCTACAGTTTTGATGATAGATCGTTCGTTCCTTTTAGAGATACCTTGTAAACAACAACAATTATTTATCGATTTGCTGAAGGAATGATAAAGATCGGATGAACGATACTCAAGTTATGAGCAAAAAACGGTCAGTTAACACCCACCACCCATCCCACCCATAACCTAAGCATTGCGTTCAGCAGCAATCTTAGTGAGAGAGAGAGAGAGAGAGAGAGAGAGAGAGAGAGAGACTTAGAGAGCGCACTGCGTTGTGCGTTGTGTGTTAACTGGTCGTTTGACTCGTGACCAAATGCGAGCTGCGACATTAAGGGTGCAGAGTATGTTATAGTCGGGATTGACCGACTTTCTTTCTTGTTTAACGTAACATCAGCTTCGAAAATTTTGTCACCTTGTCCGTTTTGTTTTTTGTCTATTTGGCCTCCACAGCTAAAAATTCTTTCAATAGAACATTTCAAATATTTTTATACTTAAGTAAAGATTCAAAAGATTTGTTAAGGCTTCCATTTCAATATTGGAATTTTCATCACAATTCTCAGTTTCATCCAAACTTCCATAACTGGTATCTTAAAAAAGACTTCAGAATCCTTTATATTTGAACTCTCATTGACAACAGTTTCCAAATTTTCCGTAATTTCTTCAACAAGCCAATCTTTAAAACACTTCACATATGGTTAATTCACGTCAATTTAAATTTTGGAAGTATCATAGTGGACAAAACCAAAGTCAAAAGAAGAATTCTAGAGCCTGTTCATGATCTTTCGTGACAACTAAGTTCAAAGTGTGCGTTGCGCATCTAAAGTTCCTTGGCAAAATAATTTCAGCAACAGCTGAACTATCCAGATCTATTACCTTTCAATCAGACTCTTCTAAAAACTATATACGAATGCTTTACAGAAGTTGTCTGAATTATATGTAACTGTTTCACATTTATTGGTATTTCTAAGTCCGTATTTGCTATGAACTTCAGCTAATATAGTAGTAAGTATTTCATGTGTGTGGGAAAATCGCACACCAGAGAATGACGATGTGGATTGATATCTATATAGTGGCCAGTTACACCAAAGTAGCTTTTGTTATTGCAACATCAGATATCGGCAGTCGTACAAATAAAATGAGTATTTAGAAAAACACCAGCGATATTTTTCTTATAATATTCTATTATCACTTTCGTAAGAATTTCTCGATTTAAGACCGGGTTTCAGTACATAATTGGTCTTAAAATCGCAAAATTTTTGGGAAAGTGAAAATGGAAGCACGGCTAATAGTCCTCCTTCCTCTTATCTAGCTAGGATCGTATAGTTTTTGAACAGAGAATGTTTACTGGACGTCCAGTGATAGCCACAAACAGATCCCTGAAACTTTTTTCTTCAACATGGCAGAGCGGCAACATCTTGGCTATAATGTACTCGGCGCGCTAAAAATCTCCTACATAAAGTACCTAGTCCCTTACCTATTGACAAGGTAAATGAAAATTAAAACCTAGGAAAGGTAAAAGGTACTCGAATTTGAAAATACCGAGGTGAGGTAAAAGGTACACAAAATATGTATCTACCTAGGTATTTGTACCTAGGTACCTCCAAACACTGTTTATCTGTCGGAAAATGGATTTTAGTTAGACAAATGTTTGCTTTTTATGTAAGCGTTCTTTAACTCTGACACTTCAAAAACAGCATTTGCAAGAGTATAAAAACTTCGACAGAGACGAAGTTAGCTTGGCCTTTTTTCTATGTTTATTCCATATTTTCCAAAAATTAATATCCCAACACAATTTTAACAATTTCGTAAAATCTTGGACGGAGTATTTAATAAATTTAATAAAAACATTCTAATGCATTTTAACTTCCCCAATTCAGTGATGGAGACATCACAGTAGTCAGCCTTGAATTGGCTGGCATCCTTCTATCTGGCTGACACCTCAGGGCCAGTACCATCACGTATTTTCCAAGATGCTGTGCATAGCAGCCAACAAAACAAAACGAGACTCGTAATGGGATTCGATGCAAATGCTCGCCACACACAATGGCTTAGCGCGGACATCAATGATCCTGGTGAGTTACTCTACGTCTATATAAGCACCAACTTAAACATATGCAACCGCTGTACTGATCCAACATTTATCACCAAAACTCGATGGGAGGTATTAGATATCACCCTTACACTAAGAAAAAACTAGAACGAATAATTTGAGTACGAACGCTCTTGATAAAAAAATTAGTCGTTCTTGAATTTTCAAGAATTTCGCTCTTGGAATCGAGATAAATTCGTTCTAAACGTTCTCATTTTGGTTTTTGATAGGCAAGGGGGGTGAGGGCAACTTAACTTTGAGAGAACAGCGTTGGAGTCGCTCTCGCAGAGTGAGAGCGTATGCGCAGTTTGTTGTTGTGCGATGCGTACGAAAGGCAACTGCTTTTATTTATAAGTGTGATTTCGTCGCGTCTTTTACCTTACGGCAGATAGCTGAGTTCATTAAGCTGCCCGTCGCCTGTGTGTGTTTCAGTCTTTCGAGGTACCGAGTTCAAGTCCCAGAAAAGTAAGTAAAAAAAAAAAAATATATCTATGTGGTTATCTCAAAATCAATCACAGTTTAAAACAAAGTTTGGTGGGTGGGTGGTGGTGTTGGGGTCGGTGTGTTTGATAATGGTGAGTGGGACGGGGGAGGGAGACGAGACGCGGACCACGTCGGTCGGGTTGGGTCGGTCGTGTCTGTACAGAAGAAGAATTTCGCTCTTGGATCAAGAATTTTCACTCTCACCGTACTTTTGAGAACGAATGCTCTTGATTCAAGAGCGAAATTCTCTATTTTTTCTCTGAGTGTACAACCGAAAGTTATCAGGATGTTGAAAGGAGCCAACGGTATTATTTGAAAAGGATTTCCCGCAGAATACGCCTAACTACGCAACCCACCTACACATTGGACATCCACTTCAAATATGTTCTGAAATCCTTCCAAATTCCGGACCGACGATATCCAAAAATAGTCACAAAATACCTGCTGGAATCTAGTTTTTCAGCCAATAGCTTAAATTGGCAAGCGACTATGCGTCCCCGTTAAAACTGGAAAAGCTTGTGGAGGTTGGAACAGAATAGATTGATTCTAAACATAGACGCCAAGACAAGGAGGATGTGGGAGGGGATCAAGCAAGAGGCAGTTCTAAGAGACATATTTACAAACACTTAACATACAACTTAAACGAAAAAAACTTTTAGGACGATATCGAGTAGAAATGCTTAATCTGAACTACCGCCCACAACTGGAAAATCGTACAACTTTACCGCGAGGATATAATGCACTTCTTAAGGAGAATTGTCCCATCTTACAAAAGATCAAGGCAGGTTACTTGGGAACATCGTATTTGAATGTGCAACACTTCAAACTGCAACAGCCCAGCAGAATATGTCAGCCACGCTCAAAAAATCAGGCAACAAATAATGGAAGAAAGTTTCTAGGGTGATAAAGTCGCCATCAATGTTAATTGTATATTTTAAGTGTCGCAGTTAGTCCAGTCAATGTCTTGTTAATCTAAGACAAAGATAAAAATTGGAAAGAAAAGAAAGAATCGACATTGGGCTCACGGCTTACCCATGCCTGCAATATGCCAAAATATACACTGCTACTACAACTACTTACATCTGAGTTACTCGAGGAACATTTAACATCATGGAGGGTATTATCAGAGCACTCCATTTCAGATCACAGATACATAGAAATTAAACTTTCGGAAACATGTCCGGAGCCCAAGAGGGTGCAAAACTTAAATAAAAAAACGAACTCGAAACAATATAATAGACTCCTAAGGAAAAAGCTTAATATTGTTCCGCCATTAATACCAGAAACCGGTGAGCAATGCGGTAGTTGATGCTTTTACATCGATATGTTCAATGGCACTAGACAAATCGTGCCCATACAGAAAATTAAAAACGAACCTCAAACCTCGATGGTGGTCTAAAGACTTAGATATTCTAAGGAAAGAATGTAGGAGGGTACTTAATTCGGTTAAGGACACGAATCGGGAAATGTATAAAGTTCGACTGAGTGTCTACAAAGAAGCATTACAGAAAGCCAAAAGATCGTCGTGAACAAATTTCTGTAGAGGCAGACTTTGGAAACTTCTTGATGGAGTACCAAGCTTTTCCTAAAAAAAATGTTGTCCATATACAAATCTTTGAAAATTATGGCCCGTCCAATTCCTGTTTGTTGAGATTTATAAGCAAAAGATTCATTCTACTAAATTCATTCGAGATCGTTCACTAGGAATATAAGTCACCTCAAAAAGATAGAATGCTCCAAGAATTTGGGATCAATGTGCATGGAATCAACTAGTTCGCAAGAACCGTCACAACTAGTCCAGTCAAATTAGGGTTTCACCTCGGGATGATAGATGGAAACATTGATTTGGATGTCTTAAAACTCACATAAAATCTCTCCTAAAGTCGTTAATTCCACAGATCATCAAGCTGAATCTTCTGCGGAGAAAAAGGAAGGAATGTAATAATCAGCAGTCTAGGAAGTCAATAAATGTATCAACTATGTACACAATTGTATTGTTTAGTTTGATCTGAGCTACAGAAGCGAACAGTCTTTCGCTATCTGGACTACAACCAGCCAAAGGAGACATAAAATGTCATGAAATAAAAAGCAAAAATAAATTTGCATCAGCCCTTAAATTGACACAAAGCTAACTCCGACGTTGAACTAGATTCTCAATCAAAACACAACAAGAAATGCTTTAAGTTAAAAAAAATAAAAAATATTTTGTTGCTTTTCAAAGTCGAAATTTCTTTTTCAATGATATTCTAAGATTTTTCAACTTTAAGGGAACTTATAACCCCAAAATGAACCTGGAGAATTCAGTTTTCAGATTTTTTCAGAGGTGGACTATGAGAATCATAAATTAATTTTAGTCTTAAGTTTTATTATATTGTAAATTAGGTTGAAAGCATGATTATTATTTTGTAAACAAACTTTGTGATCAATGAGCCAACCAGAAGAAACCACTACGGAAATAAATTGACATCAACCCCTTGGACACAAATATAAATCCAAGTTAGACGCAAAGTTTAAAAGAGGATGAACCAAAAATTAAATGGAACATTCGAGGGAAATAAAACTGAAAAACTTTCACAATTTGTATTCCCTTTGCAGCCATTTTTCCTGTTGACAAAAACTTGCAAAAATTTTTATATTGAGAATGAGATTGCGTATACAAGAGATAACATTTCGGTGCAGAAGTTAATTTTCTTCAATATACCAAAAGAGATATGACGTTACACACAGCTTCATCGGATTCTCTGTCGATACAATCGAATAGAAAACGACATACTGGATTACTTTACTGAAAAGTGTTGTGCACATGAAGATCTTAAGTCCGTGCAAGAACAATAAACTTGTAAATGACTGGGAAACAAACTATAATTTTTTTTATTGACATTTTGTAAACAGCTTTTGCGACCAATTGTACCGCGTGCTTCGTTTTCGTACTTGATTTTGCGTGAATCAGAAGAGGAATTTTATATAGAAAGACTCTCATCATCTTCTGATGAAGAAGAAGACGCCATGGAATCGTCGGAAGCCGTGGAGTAAATTTAAGATGAATGAATTAGAAATAAAAGCAAATATAAACAGCAAACATTAAAGAAAAATAGTGGCGGCAGGAGATATTTCCAAAAAAAAAATCCATTCTCAAAGGGCACGAGTCTAAGCATAAGTTGATTGGCAACTTATGCATTAAGCAACTCCTTCTGCTGCTTTGCGCTTCGAGCTCTGATGATAAAGTGAATTGGCTTGCTCTGGTGCCGGCCTTTTATAACGATTGCTCGCTTTCGGCTCACGCCAGCCTGAGCATTCTGTAGGGGTGCCTTCGATAACTATCGACTACTAATCGATATCGATATAAGGCGCCAATACGACACCATTCAAATTCAAACCAGCCATTATTGCGTATATATTGTAGTTTTTTGATATATTTTTGAAAGTGGCCTTTTTAGGCACTTTTATCAACTTTGACCATTGATTTGTTAAAAACTTGACGAGCTAGAGAAATTAAAAAAATTGACTTGTTTTCAGCTTGAAAACCTACTTCAAAAGGTATCAGTCTCATTTCCCAGCCCACGTGGACCCAATATTTGCTGAAATGCCTGAGAGTAATGAGTACTTCATAAAAAAACAAGAAAGAAAGTGTGTACCCCCACAAAGTTTGTACAAATCTGATCAATTTAAGTAAGAAGTCATAAAAAATGGCAAAAAAGCCATAAAGTGCGTAAGGTGCTGCCCTTTGCCGTTGCAGCCGGTGTTAGGTAGGTAGGTAGTTCCAGCTGGCCCCTTGTAGGGGCCTCACATGGACCTTACGGTCCTTAGTGAAGCCGGTGGCTTTAGAAATCCAAGAGGATCTTTGACGTTTTGGCAAATGCCAATAGTTGTTTGGGGTACCTCTAAGCCGCCTCTTCCAGAGAGGTGAAACTTGGGGACTGTAGATGTTTTAAACTTGTCGTAGCGATCGCTGGGCAGCTGCAGCTGAGGTGTTCCAGAGTTCCAGGTTCCTTACATTTCCTGCAGGTGTGCGTTGTCGTAATGCCTAGCTTTTTCGCATGAGCGACTACTAGGCATTGACCAGTTAGTATGAGCAGTGTACAATCTCTACTTTGGAGCTGTAGCATATAGGGAGTGAGTTTTTTTTCCTTGTCTTGTACATAGTTTGAGAGATTTTGCAGCCGGTTGTGTTTTTCCACTTTTCCTCTGCTTCTTTCTCCACTATCTCTTGCATCTTGCTGTGTTCAAAATTATGTATATTATATATTCAGTTGAAAAAGTTAACTCAATATTTAGGAACAACATTACTTGGTACAGGGTATTTCGCAGTCGGGACACTCGACTGCTGCGCTTTTACCTTTATTTAAGCCCATCGTGTCTGTTGCAGAGTATACGCTAATTTATGTTTGAACTTAACCGCATTGTTAAGTATCGATAACTATGTATCGAAAGCGATTTACATATCGTCGAACAGCTGTTCACAGCTGCTTCATTCAAAATGTTCAGTGTGCCCAGAAAAAGTGAGTAAGTTAAGGTCATACTAGAAGATTTATCGAAGCGCAGCCAACTTAACGTTGCGTTGGTGTTGCCAGATCTTTTGTTTTCTCATATGTTCGCTGGTCAAATACAAAAACTGCATAAGCAGAAACAAATTTGATTTTGCGCATTGATGAAATCGTGAATTTCATAGCATAAGCGTGGTAACTGGTAAATGATTTGACAAATTTTTGGATTTGAGACGTAGCTTGCGGGCAGCTTCTCCCGCCGGATCTGTAGATTTCAAGCGGTGCAGCAACAATTGTCGATGTTGTTGGTGGAGCGTAGTTCTCAGTAGCTGCTGGCACTGCAAGCGTCTGGGCATTTGTAATTATGTGTCCCGGTTAACTAGCTGTATGAAATTTGTTGTAATTTCATTCAATGTTTGTATAACCGCCACTGGCACTCGCTTAATGTAATGCAGGTCAAAACCCACTTCTGTTTTATGTAACGTCACGCCAGCACATACTTTTACTTATATCTTAAAGTCCTTATAGTCGAGTCAATTTATGTCATTTTTTTCTGATTCTGATAGTGCTACTTAATTGCTACGCAAACAGAAAAAAAATATTTTTAAAAATCCAAATTACAAGGTTTTTAACACATTTTTCGTACAAATGTAACATCACGTCAGATTGGAAATTCCAATATTTAATTTAAAGGATTGTTTCGGGTGTTTTTGGGAGGCTGACGTGCACAATTCAACTCTTGTCCAATTTAAAGAATTTTTTTCAATTGCACGCGGGTTCATGTTCCTATCGATAAAAATTGCACAAGGCTGCCACACTTTTGGGATAAGAACGATTTGGCAGCTCTTATTTGTATCGGTTCCAAATTCAAAGCCAACTGCCATGTTGCCATGGTTTTGTATGGCCGGACGACCAGTCTCAAGCTTAGTAAACACCTCAACAAAGAAACTTCCCAAAAAAAAGAGGGAAATGAAATGAATTTACAAGAATAAATGAAGATTTTTTGATTTAAGGCCTATACTCAGATGAGGTAAAAATTTAGTTCGTGTCAATATAAAATGCCCAAAATTATACACGAATTTAGAAAATATATAAAAAAAACAAGTAAGAGTGCTGCAGTCGAGTGCCCCGAATGCAGAATACCCTGTTCCAAGTAATTTTGTTCCTATGGCTGTGATTTCATAAGTTAATATAGAGTTAACTTCTTCGACTGAATATATTTCGTGTGCTTCTCATAATTTGGAATATACTGATGTTTGTAACGCATAGAAGGAAGCATCTCCGACACACATAAAGTATATATATTTTTGAACAGCATAACGAGCCGAGTTGATAAACTTTGCACGATGATTTTTGGTACAAATGCGCTGCACATTTGTCGGAACCGGCCGGATCGGATGACTATAGCATATAGCTGCCATAGGAACGATCGTTCAAAAAACTAGTTTTAGTGAGAAAAACTTTTTTGTATTCAACGCAAATGCCCCCAAACCTCGTATTTATAGGTTTTCTATGCTTTTACATAATTCCACCAAGTATGATGAAAATCGGTCAACTATATAGTGTAGCTGCCATACAAAATATAGTTCTAAAAAAAAGTCTTAGTAGGAAAAACTTTTTTGTTTACAATGTTATCGCTACCAAACTTGTTACTGATCAGTACTCTATGCTACCACACAATTCTGCCAAGTTTGTTCCAAATCGGATGACAATGGCATATAGCTGCCATAGGAACGATCGGTCGAAAAAGTAGTTCTAGTGAGAAAAATTTTTTTGTTTGCAATGGTAGCGTCTTTATACTTTCCAGTTGTGAATATTATTAGTTTCCACACAATTTTTGGAAGTTGGGTAAAAATCGGATGAATATATCGTATAGTATATACCATATAACAAACTGGCAAGCAAATGGTCAAAGTAATGGCGCCATCTATAGCTGAGTTTGGGAAATAACTCAGCTAAGAATGTTGAGGAAAATCATTTAATTCCTTAATTCGTATAAATTATACGAGCTGCAAGGGTGTATAAACTTCGGTCGAGCCAAAGTTAGCTTAGCTTGGGGCGGTGCACTTGCATAACTTCAATGTTTTTGCTCTAATCTGATTGTGGTTTTCAACTATTGGGCCTAACTATATATTATGTCACTATGTTCCAACTTAAAAATTGTGGCTCTGACAGTTTTTCTTGTTTAAAAGGAGAAGGAAGGGGAATTTCGCAAATCTAAAGCAAACTTGATCTGCGTATGGTATACACCTACATACATGCAAAAATGTGTGGCTCTATTTCTTATCTTCATACAAAAATATTTGCAAAGATCGCGGACGAGCATATGAATATGAACAAGACAATGCTTCGTATGACCCCACTTTCATGTTGTGACTTACACAAATAAATGAAGCTACGAAACAGCGGCTGGTTTGAATTTGAATGATGTCGTATTGGCGCCTTATATCGATATCGATTAGTAGTCGATAGTTATCGAAGGCACCCCTACAGAATGCTCAGGCTGGCGTGAGCCGAAAGCGAGCAATCGTTATAAAAGGCCGGTACCAGAGCAAGCCAATTCACTTTATCATCAGAGCTCGAAGCGCAAAGCAACAGAAGGAGTTGCTTAATGCATAAGTTGCCAATCAACTTATGCTTAGACTCGTGCACTTTGAGAATTGATTTTTTTTTGGAAATTTTTCTCCTGCCGCCACTATTTTTCTTTAATGTTTGCTGTTTATATTTACTTTTATTTCTAATTCATTCATCTTAAATTTACTCCACGGCTTCCGACGATTCCATGGCGTCTTCTTCTTCGTCAGAAGATGATGAGAGTCTTTCTATATAAAATTCCTCTTCTGATTCACACAAAATCAAGTACGAAAACGAAGCACGCGGTACAATTGGTCGCAAAAGCTGTTTACAAAATGTCAATAAAAAAAATAATAGTTTGTTTCCCAGTCATTTACAAGTTCATCGTTCTGTGCACAATACTTTTGAGTTAGGTAATCCAGTATGTCGTTTTTATTAGACTGTACCGACAGAGAATCCGATGAAGCTTTGTTTAACGTCATACCTCTTTTGGTATATTGAAGAAAATTAACTTTTGCACCGAAATGTTATCTCTTGTATAAGCAATTTCACTCTCAATATAAAAATTGTTGCAAGTTTTTGTCAACAGAAAAGATGGCTGCAAAGGGAATACAAATTGTGAAAGTTTTTCAGTTTTATTTTCCCCGATTGTTCCATTTAGTTTTTGGTTCATCCTCTTTTAAACTTTTGCGTCTAACTTGGATTTATATTTGTGTCCAAGGGGTTGATGTCAATTTATTTCCGTAGTTGTTTCTTCTGGTTGGCTCATTGATCACAAAGTTTGTTTACAAAATAATAATCAGGCTTTCAACCTTATTTACAATATAATAAAACTTAAGACTAAAATTAATTTATGATTCTCATAGTCCACCTCTGAAAAAATCTGAAAACTGAATTCTCCAGGTTCATTTTGGGGTTATAAGTTCCCTTAAAGTTGAAAAATCGTAGTGTCAGAGAATATTATTGATAAAGAAATTTCGACTTTGAAGAGCAAAAAAATATTTTTTATTTTTTTTTAACCTAAAGCATTTCTTGTTGTGTTCTGATTGAGAATCTAGTTCAACATCGGAGTTAGCTTTGTGTCAATTTAAGGGCTGATGCAAATTTTTTTTTTTGCTTTTTATTTCATGACATTTTACGTCTCCTTTGGCTGGTTGTAGTCCAGATAGCGAAAGACTGTTCGCTTCTGTAGCTCAGATCAAACTAAACAATACAATTGTGTACATAGTTGATACATTTATTGACTTCCTAGACTGCTGATTATTATATTCCTTCCTTTTTCTCCGCAGAAGATTCA
Source organism: Lordiphosa magnipectinata (assembly GCA_037044535.1). Classification (NCBI taxonomy): domain Eukaryota; kingdom Metazoa; phylum Arthropoda; class Insecta; order Diptera; family Drosophilidae; genus Lordiphosa; species Lordiphosa magnipectinata. Next base: position 100,732 of record JBAMBO010001691.1, on the reverse strand, counting down.
GCTTGATGATCTGTGGAATTAACGACTTCAGGAGAGATTTTATGTGAGTTTTAAGACATCCAAATCAATGTTTCCATCTATCATTCCGAGGTGAAACCCTAATTTGTTTGGACTAGTTGTGACGGTTCTTGCGAACTAGTTGATTCCATGCACATTGATTCCGAATTCTTGGAACATTCTATCTTTTTGAGATGACTTATATTCCTAGTGAACTATCTCGATTAATTTTTTGTCCAATGAATCTTTTGCTTATAAATCTCAACAAACAGGAATTGGACGGGCCATAATTTTTAAAGATTTGTATATGGACAACATTTTTTTTTTGGAAAAGCTTGGTACTCCATCAAGAAGTTTCCAAAGAATGCCACTACAGAAATTTGCTCACGACGATCGTGTGGCTTTCCGTAATAATTTTTTGTAGACACTCAGTCGAACTTTATACTTGCGCGATTCGTGTCCTTAGCTGAATTAAGTACCCTCCTACATTCTTTATTTAGATATTCTAAGTCTTTAGACCACCATGGAGATTTGTCTAGTGCCATTGAACATATCGATGTAAAAGCATCAACTACCGCATTGCTCGCCGGTTTCTGGTATTAATGGCGTAACAATTTTAAGCTTTTTCCTTAGGAGTCTATTATATTGTTTCCAGTTGGTTTTCTTATTTAAGTTTTGCACCCCATTGGGCTCCGGACATGTTTCCGAAAGTTTAATTTCTATGTAATTGTGAACTGAAAAGGAGTGCTCTGATAATACCCTCCATGATGTTAAATGTTCCTCGAGCAACTCAGATGTAAGTAGTTGTAGTAGCAGTGTATATTTTGGCATATTGCAGCCATGGGTGAGCCGTGAGCTCAATGTCGATTCTTTGTTTTCTTTACAATTTTTTTCTTTGTCTTAGATTAACAAGACATTTACTAACAGGGAGAAGGAATCATTTCCGACCACATAAAGTATATATACCAGCGTTCAAAGTGGACGCAACTTATTGCCGACCCCCCCACCACCCCGCTCGACCATCAACTGACTATTTTTTATATGGACTTTAACGCGCGTTTGCCGATAAGTTGATGCGAACGTGCAAGCAGCTGTAGTAGAAACGCACTTTACACCAGAGGTGTCCAGAGCCAACTTACGGCGGCGTAGGTAACAAATCAATACCTCGCCAACAACAAAATCTTCGGTAAAGACCACTCATACATATTGGTTGTTGCGTTCGATTTTGCTAGAGGCAAACTAGACATCGAAAGTAAAGAAAGAAAACATTCACAAATTGTTGTGCTATGCGCAGTCTGTGTGCGTGTCTATGCGCATAGCAGAAAGCTACAAAGATCCAGCAGCTTACAAACCGAACTGATGGTGTCAAATCTCGATGAAATCCCACAACGCCTGACACTCCTGGTTGGTAAGAACTTTAAATTAACACAAATTGAAATTGCCTTTGGCTAATCGTGGTTTTATTATTGCTGTAAATTGTGACTTAAGCATGCTAAGATTATAATTAATTTATACAAAACTTTGCAGTTAAATTTTTTGTTTTTTTTTCAACTTGGAAACGATATAAGGAAATTCATTTTATGTGTACTTCGTATACAATTTCACACTTGGGCTGCTGCTGCTGTTGTTGTTAAAAAAGACAAAAAACAAAAAAAAAAAGGAAAGGAAAAGGAAAAAGGAGCCGCCGCTGGCTAAATGCTCGCTTTGTGTTCGCCTCCGTTTTCAAAAATGCGGACAAAGGGGATATTTGTTTGTCGGAGAGAAGTTATTAAAAACAATATTCGCAGGATAAGCCGGGCCAGCCTGCTTGAATGGCAAAGAGTCGAATGGGGAGTGGACTTATCTCGCATCTTTGCATTAACACTTCCAACACTCGTGCACACACACACACACACACACAGGCACACACCGTCACAATCGCACACACGCACACACGCTCTGAAATGGCACAAAATGGCAGACGCCGCCGGGTTTATCTGCTCTGGGCAATCTTTTGGCAGCGACAATGGAAATTTAGCACCTCCACTCCACTCCCGCTTACAACTTCTCAAAGGCATTCGCATTGGTTAGCAGCTCCCTGGTCAAGCGCCAGACCTGCTTGGCCGCCTGCTCCAAGGCGCTGGGCGATTTACCCTTAAACATATCCAAACTGGGCAGAAAGTAATGCGGACAGCGACGATACTGCAGGCAGGAGATCAGCTGCAGAAAGATCCCATTGATGCGATCCGCAATGCAGCTCTCGTCCCACTCAAAATCACGCGGATGCTTCTCGCACTCGTAGAGCAGCAGATTCTTCAGATGATAAGCGCTGATGGGATTGCCAGGCAGCTCCAAATGGCGATCACGCAGCGTCTTTAGCATGCTCAGGCAGCGACGGCGGCAGCCACCTTTGAAGAGATTTAGATGATACCCTCGCTCTACCCACCACCCAACGGCTCATCTCTCTCGCTCACCTTGCAGCAGGCGGTTCTCCGCCTCGAAGAAGCTCAGCACCCAGGCATCCCCCTCCATGCTGGCCGCATTGTTGTTCTTGTTCTGCATGACGATGCTCTCCTTTGACAGCAGATCGAATCCCTCCGTCTTCACCTCGGCCACAATGTTCGGATGCGGCCAGGGTATGTGCGGCATGGGCCAATGTGCCGCCGATCTGGGCCAGATGCCGGAACACTTGAAGGCCGGCGTTATCTGCACGACAAACCGTTCCCGTATCCTCAACTTCACCTCGGTGGTGTCGCCAATCATTTTGACCATATCCCGATAGATGCTCTTGTCGCACGCCTGCGCCACCAAAGTCTGGAAACGGGCACGAATCTTACGCGAGGAGAGATAACCCGAGGCCGTAATGAACTCCACCCACAGCGACATGGAACGTTTACGTCCATCGCTGAGCTTAAGTACCGCACAGCCGGGCAGAGTACCGTCGTCCACGAAATTGAAGACGCCCATTTGGTTCAGATAGAGCACAATTTCAAATTCATGCGGTGAGATGACCTCCACGCCCTCAAATCTGCAACACAAAAACCAAGAAGAGGTGAAGGATCAGTAATAACAACAACAACAACGAGATCTGCGTAAGTCCAGTGGCTACTGCTGTCAACGCCTGATCCCCATTCGATAACAGGGCCAATAAAACCAAGTGAGAAAGCCTCTGGCTCTGATCTTTCATTACATGAATTGAGCAACGTCATGGTCGGTTAACTGTCAAGTCATTCCCATGTCGAATGTCAAGAATGAATGCGGCTCTTTGCATGTCAATTGAACCACTCCGCAGTATGGTTGCTCGAAGTCGTTCTGGCATATTATTCCTTCACTTGAAAGGATTAATGCAAAATTTTTCACCAATATTCACAGTTAAAGGCTGTAATTGTGTACAAAAACAGACTTGCTCTCTAATCCTGGAGTCTGGAAAGATAAAAAGATGCAGCTCAGATGGAGCAGGATAAAGGAATATTCTCTTCATTTGAATGCAACTTTCACTTCAGTCGAGTTCTGCTCATCTCTTGAGGAATCTAAAGCAAGGCAGTTTATGGAATCTGCTTAACAAATGATTGAATTGGGTCTGCTCATATTCCCTTGTTGGCTTAAACTCAGAAAGGCCAGGCGAAATAATCAGGACTGCCAATATATGTTCTTATTGTCCGATCAGTCAGCTGGCGATTGACACCAAATTACACAGTTCCGGGGGACGGGAATGGAAAGTGATACAGATCAGAAAGTGACGGCGGTTTTCAAGCTGAATAAAAGTTAAATTTTCCAATTTCTCTAGCACGTCAGATTTCTGAGAAATCAATGGTCAAAGTTAGTAAAAGTGCCTAAAAAGGCAATTTTCAAAAGTATATCAAAAAGCCAACCGTTTAGATTCGTGTTTCTCAATTGTTAACCTCCCGAACCTGGACACAAGCCCCTTCTGCTTAGAAATAGGTTTGATTCAATCAGAATCAGTCAGTTTTTTCAGAACTTTTGTAACTAACATCTATATTTATAAAAGAGTTTAAGCTGACTGATTCACTGACTGACTGGTGACTGACGCACAGCCCAAACCATAAGAGATAGGATGCTGAATTTTTCACAGCAGTTTTCTCTTCTGTTGAAAGTGAGTACTAAGAACAGATTTTGGAACATTCTGTAGGGAAATGTGGCGAATTCGCGAAAAACTTTTGTATGAAACTTTTTTGTTTATCATTCGATCAAGTTGAAACTCTTTTTGAAAGATCTATATGAAAATTCAACAATAACTGCATACTAATTTTTCGGAAAATTCACCCCCCTGGGTGGAAAGTGGGTGGTCAGGATTGCATGGGCGAAAGTTTATTAGCGATTAGCTCCAAACTCATTTTCAAAGTTGCACATAATAAAATATTAGAAATGTGACTTATAAATTTTTAAAAATTCTACTGGGAACTGGGTGGTAAGTGGGTGGGAAGTTGGTGGGAAGTAGGTGGTAAGTTGGTGGAAAGTGGATGGGAAGTGGGTGGGAACTGGGTGGGAAATTAGTGGGAGGTGGGTGGGAGGTGTATGGGAAGTGGGTGGGAACTGGATGGTAAGTGGATGGAAAGTTGGTGGTTAGTGGGAGGGATGTGGGTGGGAAATGGGTCTGTGGTATGTGGGTGGGAGGCGCGTGGGAAGTGGTTGGTAAGTGGGTGGGAAGTTGGTGGGAAGTTAGTGGGAAGTGGGTGGTTATTGGTTGGTTAATGGGTGGTAAGTGTGTAGGATGTGGGTATGAAGTGGGAGGGATGTGGGTGGGAAATGGGTGCGAAGTGGATGGAAAGTGGGTGGTAAATGGGTGGTAAGTGTGTGGGATGTGGGTATGAAGTGGATGGGAACTGCGTGGTTTGTTGGTTGCGAAGTTGGTGGATAGTGGGTGGGATGTGGGGGGAATATGGGTATGAAGTCGGTGGGATGTGTGATATTGGTTCCATACTGATAAAGGCTATACTGATGGCGGCGCAGCAAAGCGCGACGGGTTTTATGCTTGTAATATATAATACAGGATACAAATATTTGTATAGTGCTAAATCACTTCCGGAGTTCCTCAAGGGAGTCACCTAGGACCGTTGCTTTCTGGATTATTCATAAACGACCTTCCTTCTGTCATTGAAAACTCTCATGTGTTGATGTAGGCAGACGATGTTAAAATTTGTATGCAGCTCACAGACCCCGATTCACATTGTCTGTTGCAAAACGACATTAACCACCTTCAATCTTGGTGCATTAACAACTTGCTGTACCTTAACCACTTTAAATGTAGTGCTAAGTCCTTTTACCGCTCTGCCCCATTTATGGGCAACTATTCCCTGGGCCCGCACAACCTGGAGCGCATACATGCTGTAACAGACCTTGCCGTATTATTTAGCCATAATATGAACTTTTCTGATCACATTGGGATTATCGTTAGCAAAGCCAAAGGGGTGTTCGCATTTGTTAAACGTTGGTCTAACGAGTTTGATGATCCATACGCCACTAAGCTTCTTTACGTCTCACTTGTCCGACCTATACTTGAGTACTGCTCATGTGTATGCTTACCACAGTATGCAACATACCAGAGTTGGTGCAGAAGCAATTTCTCCTGTTCGCCCTACGTGAACTAAACTGGGAACAACACCGTCGTCTGCCATCGTATGTGGACAGACTTCGTCTATTAAGCCTACCGTCGCTGCAAGATCGTAGAATCTGTCATGGAGTTATGTTCCTTTATAAACTAATAAATGGCCATATTGATTCTTGTTTTCTTTTGAGCCATATTAACTTTTCAATCCCAGCTAGATCTACACGACAGTTCCGACCAACTTTCTTAAATATAAGTAGATCTAATTTCGAATCTCACGACCCGTTTCGAATTATATGCACGTTGTATAACGATTTATACTATTTGTTAAATTTTAAGGGTTCGATGCTGGAAAATGTTTCTAATATTTTGATATACTTATACTCTTTGCCTCCGCCCACCTGATGAGAGTCGGAGCACATCATAAAAATGTTCTCCCAAATCGGACGGAGGCGGGATTAGGATTAACTATATTTAAAAAAAAATTTTTTTTTCTATTATTATGTTGACAGCTAAATTTGTCAACTTTATTAAATAAAATACAAACTACTAAATAAAATCGGAGCATTATCATTTTAAAATCATATTCAAATTCGGAACTTTACGACTTCGAGAAGGAAATAAAGCTTACGTTGTAAGTTCACGTTGTGAAATGGCAAAACAACCCGATGATTTATCTACTTAGAAGGTTCGTCTTGCTTTCCATTGTAAAGTCCAGGCCCTTTTTTTAAGCCGGGCTAATGGACGTATAATGAATGAGGTCCATTCGGGAGTTTTCAATAGCTTCGTGAAATGGAAGCTTTCATCATCAAAAGAAATATCTAATTTTGTACCAAAAATGTATCAACAATATTAGAATTTATGAACCATGAACTGAGACTTTCCACCCGGACCGATCCTTTAGAGGTTTGCAGCCTAGATTCTGACAAAAGATGTGTATTTTAGCAAAAGAATTTGTGGGCACTTATTCATGAATTTATATCAGAGATGGGCGCGTCGCGACGTTCCAATGCACAAGAGGCAGCGTGTGCATAGGACCTCTGCCGCGGCCGACTGCACAAAATCACACGTACGCTATAAGCATTGGAAGCTATTTATAGAACACGAATGCGGCGCACGCAAATTGTGCTTGAATGCGTGTGAAAAGTGTGACGATATGTGTGCATGCCCATCTCTGATTTATATTGATGGAATTGAATAAAATATGCTTAACTTGAATTAAAAGTAGTTTAAACTTGTTGCGTTGAGGAAATTTGGTGCACTATAATATCCAAAAGAATGCCCTCAAGAAACCTTACTATTTTTGGTTGAAGCCTACAAAAACATCACCAAAATATATGATAATGATATATCGTCTTTATTAACAAAAATATCGATATTATATCCGGCATTCCTACCACATACACCCTTACCCTTACCTTAAATTAAAGTGCAGCGTAAATTTTATCTCTTATACTCATTGCTTCATAATACAGTTCCCAGAGTTCCCATCTAAAACTTTAAAATAATCTGCTGCTTCTACAAGACGTTTCTTTAGCCTGTATGAACATTTGGTATCTAACTCTGGAGCACTACATCAGGCTTACCCAAGAAGAGAGCGCGAAAATATGACTGTGATTTCTCTAATACACAGTGAGGCTTGACTTCGGCAAGCATTCGGTGTGAATTGGCTATGGGGCTATGGCTGGGGAACTCTGCACTACATCCAAGACTAGTTGGTGCGGAGAGTAATTGGAAAAGATCGTCAGACTTAGTAACAGAATCATCAGTAAAATCACCTGACGATTAACATAAATGGCAAGAGGCTGAAAAGAATTTATAAACTGGACTAAAGACGGGCGCAAAGAAAAAAAATCATCTCCTATTTAAGTAATATCCACTGGGCTATCCAACAAAATTATATATCCAATCGTTTTTAATAAAAACTTTTTATCGTACACAGAGGGAAAAAACCTGTTCAGAACATAAGTTGCCTTCAACTTAAAATAAGAACAAGATGTTGTCAAAATTCCTCACAACTAATGTTTGAATTGTTTCTAGAATGAGTAAAGTTGTTCGCAATCGGATAATTTTTGCTTTAAACCACACCAAAACCGGGTTTCGGTAGAGAAAGAGAGCGAGTTGGCACTCTTTTTGATCTCTCTCTCTTATTGTTTTTTGTCAATTCAACTTCTTGTCAGCTCAACTAAGTAGATTGGCTTAACAGCCCCAAAGGGCCAGGCCAAGCTTCTCTCAGATGCGAATCTACAAAAGTGTGCAATGGACGAATGTGCTAGCGCGTCGTTCTATACGTTGTTCGTTAAGCGCTGAAGGTACAGAAGGTTCAATTCCCAATGTGTTTTTCTGAAAGACTCAACAAGTGAAACAAGTCGGGTGGAGTAGCGGATCGTCAAAGTTGTTGTACAGCAATGTCTCTGAATCCCATTTGGTGGCATATGGGGGGCGGATGAAAAGCAGCTCTTGTAAAATAATAGTTGCCCGCCTCCCTCTCTCCCTTCCAATCCAAAAACGTATGTCCGGTTCCCTATGCCTCTCCGAAGACTCCCAGAATGTAAGGGAAATCCCATTATCCAATCCCAAATCAAATTCAAATAAAATTTGTTCTCCCTAGATGAGTTTAAAATGTTCTTGAAAACGGAACAATATCAACTCAAATCAAGTTCTTTAAAACTGAACATAATCAACTTGATTTTGCGTACTCAAACAATTGTGCTTGAAGTGGGAACATACCGTTCATGCACTGTTTAAGGTAACGTTTTGTACTCATTTAGATTCCAATGTTCTCGGCTTAAGGTAACTTTGTGTTACGCAAAGTTTTATGAATGGAAAACCTTGGAGATGGTTTTGAACCCAATCTACTATGACTGTTAACAAAAGAGTACAACTCAAATGAATTAAAATATGATTGAGTCTGTGCAAATACAATACCAATTTTCGGTAAGGCTTTAAGATATAGATTTGCTATCGTTGAGTAATCGCAGCAATGATGCTGGTGTGATTCTCTAGTCTTCTCAATCAAATTACATTCTATGTATCAAATAGAGTTGCAAGATATTTCCATTCTTTTTTCAGTTTAAGGCTCAATCATTCAACTTTTAAAATTTTTTCAAGGAAGAATTCAAAGATAAACAATTTAATGCAATTATGTATGATTTTACCAAGCTCTTTTTAAATAGAAAGCATTTTAAAATCAAATAATTAGCTCTTTTTTTTGAGTTAAAGCATAGAAATACCAAATGTCAGTTTCCCGTTTCCCGTATTTCAACTTGAGAATTACAAGTGGTTGCATTTACGTAAATTGTTTTTATGTACTGTAAAGTTATTTGATTCAAGAATGTTTGCTTTTATGGCAGTAATATTAACTTTCGTTATGAATTTAAGAAGGTTTCTTAGTTAATTTAAGTTAGAAATCTAAGAAGAATACAGAATTATTTTCGTTCAATTTCTACGATATCCTTAGAGAAATTAAACTGTTTTGGGTGGACTTTAAAGCGAAATAAGCTCAAGAATTCAAATAAACTGATAAAGGAAAACACATTTTTAATCAAAAACGTAGCCCTCGACACGCGAATTCAAAATACAAGCAACGCGATTCTGCGACGCAAACTTTAAAAGTCTTGAAAATGACAAAAATCTTCCCAAATAATGTGAAAGTATTTGTATATTTACCTGCCATTGCACTCCACTAGACTGGATATGAATCTCGGCTCCTGCAGCTCCACCTCCTTTAGTATATCTTGGACAATTTTGCATATTTCCCGTATGGCCGAGGCGGTCTTAAACATGCGCGTCTGAACTCGCTCAGCGCAAAAGCGATTCATCTGATAGATCATGCGCGTTTGGGCGGCCATCATGTCCGGCGGTACCAGCATGGCGACGTCCGGTCTGGCGGCAAACAACAAACGGCGGCGGCAAAGTGACTTTTTAGCCAATTATGCGAACAGAACAAAGGAACAATTCAGCTCTGGCTGAGTTACGTGGACAGGCACCGGCGGTGGAGCACACGGCCATGAGCCAGCCGGCGATCCCCAAATGTGTGGTTGCGTATGCGCTGCGTTGCGTTGCGTTGCAGTGGATGTGGTGGATGTGGATTAGCCGCCAGCGGATGCGTTAGGCGAGTCGTTATGGTATCGAATGCTGGCCACGATTCGCGCGAAAAGATATCAGCGTCGACGCGGTCGTCGTCGTTGTAAATCTCGCGGATATTTACAGCTTGGGCAGATAAAATGCAATCGTTGTGGGTGTGTGAGTGAGTGTGAGTGTGAGAGAGAGAGAGAGAGAGCAGTGAGTGCAGCGGGTCACGTGACAGACAGGCTACCAAGTTGTCGTCGCATCAGTGTCTCAGCTCTGTCTCGTGCCATGAATTCCAATGCTAAACACACCAAAATCGATGAGATACTGTATCTTTGCATCTGTATCTGCCCCCCAGGCTGGTATGGGTGAGTATCTGTGAGCGAGCACTCTCTCATTGGCCCATTGGCCCAGGCACAAGCTCCGCCCCCAAGCACTGAGACGCGCTGCGGTGTGCTCTTTGATGTTTGCACTCTCTTTGTATCCGCGTGTGTGTGCGTGTGTTTGTGTGCAACTTTAATTTGTTGTCGACGCACACGAGCTGTGCGCCATAATTTATCTGAAATGTGCACTCATTTAGCAAAGAGCAACCCTCGTCCATGTCGACAATATCTTTATATCTCACAGATACTCACTCCAACTCCTTGCCCAAAAACCCAAACCCAAACCCAACCCGACCCAACCAGTCAGCCAGCCGCAGATACATTTACACTCATAAATATGTCGTGTGGATTAATGTGCCAGTTGGCAATTTTTGACAGCGTTCCAAAGCAAGCAACTGTCGTCTGTTTCAACCTCCCCCCCAACTCCCCCACCCTCTCACTGTCACTGTAAGTATACACACTGTACATATTGTGTGGCAACTATTCAACTGATGTTTTTTTAGCTTTAAGCATAGAAACTACACGACACGAGAGCTAAGAACACAAATCCCATCCTCCTCCTCCTGTCCCGCGACATGTGCGAACATCAAAGCATTCATCAAAAATTTAGTTGTTGTTTTCAATTAGTTGAACTAAACATGAATGGAGAACAAAGTATTATGTACTTCTTCAACCTGAAAAACGATGCTCCATACGAAAATTATAACAAAAAATATTACTCAAATTTCAAACAGACTGAGAACTATGTTTGATTTTTCAGTGTATATTTTTTGACACCTCACGCGCGATGCTCAAAATGCTCAATAAGGTTTGCCATTTCACCATGAATAGACTAACAAAACGAATAGCGCTTGCAAATCATTGAATAAACAATTTATAAACAAAATTCGTGCTCTGTGAGAAATGTGTTTTATCAAAAGATTGCTTTTGCACCGTAGCTCATTTTTGGCTCAATGAGTACGTCAACAAACAGCTGGAGAAACATCGATGGCAACATCCATGTTATTACTTAAGCTGTTTTTATTTGCATTTACATGACCCCCAAACAAAAATACATGACCAAAAATTCCTCAAAACTGTGTGGGAACCGATAATATTCATAACTGGAAAGTATAAAGACGCTAGAACTTCTTTTTTAACCAATCGTTTCTATGTCAGCTATATGCTATAGTTATCCGATTTGGATTAAACATGTCAGAATTGTGTGGTAGCATATAATATTGACCAATAACAAGTTTCAGAGCCATAGCATTGAAAACAAAAAAGTTTTTCCTAATAAAACTTTTGTTCAGACCTAACTTTTGTATGGCAGCTATACTATATAGTTGTCCGATTTTTATCAAACTTGGTGGAATTATGTGAAAGCATAGAAAACTGATCAATACGAAGTTTTTAGGCGTTTGCATTGAAAACAAAAAAATTTTTCCCACCAAGACTTTTTCCAGACCTTACTTTTGTAGGGCAGCTATACTATATAGTTGTCCAATTTTTGTGAAAATTGGCAAAATTGTATAGTAGCATGTAATATTTACCAATAACAAGTTTGGGAGCCATAGCAATAAAAACAAAAAAGTTTTTCCCACCAAGACTTTTTTCAGACCTAACTTTTGTATGGCAGCTATACTATATAGTTGTCCGATTTGGATCACAATTGGCAGAATTGTATGGCAACATGTAATATTGACCAATAACAAGTTTGGGAGCCATAGCATTAAAAACAAAAAAGTTTTTCCTTCTTATGACTTTTTTAGACCTAACTTTTGTATGGCAGCTATACTATATAGTTGTCCGATTTGGATCAAAATTGGCAAAATTGTATGGTAGCATGTAATATTTACCAATAACAAGTTTGGGAGTCACAGCATTAAAAACAAAATAGTTTTTCCTTCTTATACTTTTTTTAGACCTAACTTTTGTATGGCAGCTATACTATATAGTTGTCCGATTTGGATTAAAATTGGCAAAATTGTATGGTAGCATGTAAAATTGACCAATAACAAGTTTGGGAGCCATAGCATTAAAAACAAAAAAGTTTTTCCTTCTTATACTTTTTTAGACCTAACTTTTGTATGGCAGCTATACTATATAGTTGTCCGATTTGGATCAAAATTGGTAAAATTGTATGGTAGCATGTAATATTTACCAATAACAAGTTTGGGAGTCATAGCATTAAAAACAAAATAGTTTTTCCTTCTTATACTTTTTTTAGACCTAACTTTTGTATGGCAGCTATACTATATAGTTGTCCGATTTGGATTAAAATTGGCAAAATTGTATGGTAGCATGTAAAATTGACCAATAACAAGTTTGGGAGCCATAGCATTAAAAACAAAAAAGTTTTTCCTTCTTATACTTTTTTAGACCTAACTTTTGTATGGCAGCTATACTATATAGTTGTCCGATTTGGATCAAAATTGGTAAAATTGTATGGTAGCATGTAATATTTACCAATAACAAGTTTGGGAGTCATAGCATTAAAAACAAAAAAGTTTTTCCTTCTTATACTTTTTTAGACCTAACTTTTGTATGGCAGCTATACTATATAGTTGTCCGATTTGGATTAAAATTGGCAAAATTGTATGGTAGCATGTAATATTTACCAATAACAAGTTTGGGAGCCATAGCATTGAAAACAAAAAAGTTTTTCCTTCTTATACTTTTTTAGACCTAACTTTTGTATGGCAGCTATACTATATAGTTGTCCGATTTGGATCAAAATTGGCAAAATTGTATGGTAGCATGTAATATTTACCAATAACAAGTTTGGGAGCCATAGCATTGAAAACCAAAAAGTTTTTCCTTCTTATACTTTTTCTTAGACCTAATTTTTGTATGGCAGCTATACCATATAGTTGTACTGATTTGGATTAAAATTGGCAAAATTGTATGGTAGCATGTAAAAGTGACCAATAACAAGTTTGGGAGCCATAGCATTAAAAACAAAAAAGTTTTTCCTTCTTATACTTTTTTTAGACCAAACTTTTGTATGGCAGCTATACTATATACGTTAGTCCGATTTGGATCCCAATGGGAAAAATTGTATGGTAGCATGTAATATTGACCAATAACAAGTTTGGGAGCCATAGCATTGAAAACAAAAAAGTTTTTCCCACCAAGACTTTTCTTCAGACCAAACTTTTGTATGGCAGCCATACTATATAGTTTTCCTGATTTGGATCAAAATTAGCAAAACTGTGTGGTAGCATGTAAAAGTGACCAATAACAAGTTTGGGAGCCAAAGCATTCGAAAACAAAAAAGTTTTTCCTTCTTATACTTTTTTTAGACCAAACTTTTGTATGGCAGCTATACTATATAGTTGTCCGATTTGGATCCCAATGGGAAAAATTGTATGGTAGCATGTAATATTGACCAATAACAAGTTTGGGAGCCAAAGCATTGAAAACAATAAAGTTTTTCCCACCAAGACTTTTTTTCAGACCGAACTTTTGTATGGCAGCCATACTGTATAGTTTTCCGATTTGGATCAAAATTAGCAAAACTGTGTGGTAGCATGTAAAAGTGACCAATAACAAGTCTGGGAGCCAAAGTATTGAGACCATTCCAGCCCTTCCCGGTGTGACCGTGGCGCAAATGCCCGAACTTTATATATGGCAACCATACCATGTAGACAACCAATTTGCGTCAAAATTGACACAATCGTATGGTAGCATGCAAAATTGACCAGATGGATTTCGCTTTGGGAGCAAAAACATTGAACATGAGAATAATCGGTCCTTCTAAGACTTTTTTTCAGATCTAACTTTTGTATGGCAGCTATACTATATAGTTGTCCGATTTTTATAAAATTTGGAGGAATTATGTGAAAGCATAGAAAGCTAGTCAATACGAGGTTTGGGGGCGTTTGCATTGAAGACAAAAAAGTGTTTTCTCACTAAAACTAGTTTTTCGACCGATCCTTCCTATGGCAGCTATATGCTATAGTCGTCCGATCCGGCTGGTTCCGACATATGTGCAGCGTATTTGTACCAAAAGACTTAGTGCAAAGTTTGGTTAAGATAGCTTTAAAAATGACAGAGGAGATAGTTTAGAAATAGACGGACATGGCTATATCAACTCAGCTCGTCATGCTGATCAAGAATATATATACTTTATGTGATCGGAGATGGCTTCCTTCTTTGCGTTACAAACATCTGGATGTACCCTTTACAAGGGTATAAAAACAAAAACTATGCTCGTACGGGGACTTGATTCACTGCCTCTACGTTTTCTAAGCGAACGAGACGTCCACTCTGGCACAGCCCTTGTTGCTTGCTGCCCGGCAAAATACCAACTGCGTATATTCTTAACTATGGTTTCGACGCAGCCTTTCACTTATGTTTAAATGGTGTGTGTGTATCAGTCTTCGAGGTCCCCAGTTCAAGTCCCAGTGAAGTAAAGCGTGGTACGGAGATGCTGACAATTTTTGCGGAGCCCATCTAATTACATAGCTCAGGAAATCCGCTCACGAAAATTCTCAGAGCGCATTGTCAGAGCGAGTACGGAGCAACCAACAATTCGCTATGACAATTTGCGTGGAACTGCCAACTCGTTTTTTTTGTAAAACAGCTGATAAATTGTCGAAGGGGGTCTGCAAATTATGAAACTTTGTTTGATAATTGTCAGATTTCGTGACCGCAATTAAAAAAAATGGATGCAAAAAAAAACCAAAAAAAGCCATACAAAAGTCATTTGGAGAACTTTACGGAGGACGAACAAGCGGCGTTGATCAAAGCGGTCGAGTCTCAATCCATTTTATGGGATTTGACTACCAAAAAGCATTTCGATACCGGCAGCTGCATCACTTGTGGCGAGAGAATCCTTCTCTCTATGCTTCTCCCGGCATGCCATTTGTCCAATGTATGCATACCACCCGAGTCTAAACCTTGGCAGTCTACACAACCCACGGAACGGCCCTACAGCTAACGGCCAAGCAGCCCTAAGCTGAAGTCTTCACAGCCCATTATAGTAGTGGCACCTTCGGCTTACTGTGGTAGCTTTCGTTGCTACTGTTGTGGCCACCTTTAAATCCGTATTCATCTAGTTTATCCTCCTCTAATACGCCCGGCGAGTATGATCCGCCTCCAGTCTATGAAGCTGGCTGTGGCTATGAATATTGCCTCTGGTTTAATATGCGACCCAGCAATTTTCATCCTCCAGATGCGTTTTGTGTTGTCGTTATAGCAGTATGTCTAAGTGGCTAAGTTCTGCTCCCGCAGTTCAAAATAACGGGGCTTCTACCGCCCCACACAAAGTGCTTCCATGAAATAGACCATGGCATTAGCACAGACAACTGAATTTCCCCTAGTGACTTCCATATTCAATTTTATACACTCTTTTATTTTATTTGAATTAGCCCGCCTATTTTTCATACACACAACAGCTGATTTCTGACTGTTGCCTGGTCACACTACAATGTCTGAGCGGCTCTGGAAATTATCAAACAATTTACGCTCCGCAAAAATTGTCAGCTTCTCCGTACTACGCTTAAGTAAAAAGATTGAAAATGTTATCTATGTAGCTATTTCAAAGTCAATCACAGCTTTGAAACAAGAAAGAAAGTCGGTCAAGCCCGACTATAACATACTCTGTACCCTTAACGTCGCAGCTCGCATTTGCTCACGAGTTATACGCGCTCATCTCTAAGTTTCACTCTCTCTCTCTCTCTCTCTCTCATTAAGATTGCCGTTCAATAGAATGCTGTGGTGATGGTTGGGGGGTGTTTACTGGCCGTTTTTTGCTTATAACTTGAGTATCGTTCATCCGATCTTTATCATTCCTTCAGCAAATCGATAAATAATTTTGTACAAGGTATCTCTAGAAGGTACGAACGATCTATCTTCAAAACTGTAGGAGATATGACGTTTTTTCCAAATTGCGGGGGCGGGAGGGGGCGTGGCAAAAATTGAAAATAAACTTGATCTGCCTGCAAGTATAACAAATATATGTCCCATACATGTCAAACCTCTATCTCTTACCATCTCTGAGATCTCTTCGTTCATACGGACGGACAGACGGACAGACGGACGGACGGACGGACAGACGGACATGGCTATATCGAATCGGCTGTTGATGCTGATCAAGAATTTATATACTTTATAGGGTCGGAAACGATTCCTTCTCCCTGTTACATACTTTTGCACAAACTTAATATACTCTATGTACCTTCGGTACAGAGTATAAAAAGTTGGTGGTGGTTGGCTGATGGTGACCGATGGTATCGGTCGGTCGGGTCGTTCTGGTCTATCCCTACCACCCCCCTCCTATTATATATTTTTTTATTTTTGGGAATTATTCGTACTTGGAATCAAGAATGTTGGGATCAAAAATTCACTTTTGGATCAAGAATTTTCACTCCTAACCGTACTTTTGAAACCTTAAGCTCTGGATTCAAGAGAGAAATTCTCAATTTTTTCTCCGAGTATACGGTTTTCCTTTCATATGATGTAGTGGCCGGTCTTATTCTTGTCGCCTTACAAATAAAGTTGTCCAAGTTTAGTTCCAAGTGCAATCGGACACCCTTGATTGAGTAATTTTTGATTTGGAGCCCTGTAGGGAGAATAGTTATATAATATAATTTGTTGGGTTTTTATGAACATTCTATATTATTGGAATATGCTATAGCCAGACGTTCAAAACATACGAAAACATCGATGTTTCATCATCACATCTGGGCACACCGCAATTAATATAAAATTGAATTGAATTGAATAAAAAAAATGGGCAAAAAATTCGATCCTGAAAATGACAATCCATGTCAAGTTAGTGCATTAAATATAAGTTGTAAATTTTAGAATAATAAATAAATAAATCGAAATTCTCTGATGCCGAGAAAGAGGAAGATATGAAAGAACGAAAGAATTTAGATCACGGAGTTGGTGCTCATGGTTTTAGAATATTTAAAAAAATAGTATCAAAGTCGAGCATTATCTGAAGTGGAAGGGATTTGCCGAAGTCGGAAGGTAATCTTGATACAGCAATATGAACCGAGTCACAAAGATGAGGCAAACACTTCAGCGAAGAAGGATCGACCTGGCAGACGAAATCGATATGAAAATATTATTAAAACGGAGCATTATCTAAAATGGACATGCGTATAAAGGCAAGGAAGAAAAAGTTTCAAATAGAGAAAAAGATCCGCCAAACAATTTTATGATTCATAATACTCAATCCGGCTACAAGGGCTTTCAAATTAAAAGCATTTCGAAAAGACAAAATCGATGTAAAAATGGTATCAAAACGGAGCAATTTCTAAAATGGAAGGGATTTGCCGAAGTCGGAAGGTAATCTTGATACAGCAATATGAACCGAGTCACAAAGATGAGGCAAACACTTCAGCGAAGAAGGATCGACCTGGCAGCATTGTGAAAAGGCAAAATCGATATGAAAATATTATTAAAACGGAGCATTTTCTAAAATGGACATGCGTATAAAGGCAATGAAGAAAAAGTTTCAAATTGACAAAAAGATCCGCCAAACAATTTTATGATTAATAATCTCAATCCGGCTACAAGGGCTTTCAAGTTAAAAGCATTTCGAAAAGACAAAATCGATGTTAAAATGGTATCAAAACGGAGCAATTTCTAAAATGGAAGGGATTTGCCGAAGTCGGAAGGTAATCTTGATACAGCAATATGAACCGAGTCACAAAGATGAGGCAAACACTTCAGCGAAGAAGGATCGACCTGGCAGCATTGTGAAAAGACAAAATCGATATAAAAATGGTAATAAAATGGACATGCGTATAACGGCAATGAAGAAAAAGTTTCAAATAGACTAAAAGAGGCTCCAAACGATTTGATGATGGCTGACTAATCTCAATCCGGCTACAAGAGCTTGGCTTTCAAATTAAATGGGTGTAGAGAGTATATAAGAGATGGATATTCCAAATAAATGATCAGAGTTGTGCTGGTTGAAGGTATTTTGCTTTATTTCTATCTCGTGGGTTACTTG
Source organism: Lordiphosa magnipectinata (assembly GCA_037044535.1). Taxonomy (NCBI): domain Eukaryota; kingdom Metazoa; phylum Arthropoda; class Insecta; order Diptera; family Drosophilidae; genus Lordiphosa; species Lordiphosa magnipectinata. The sequence continues at coordinate 82,785 of JBAMBO010001691.1, read as the reverse complement.
TTCTACTTGGTCTTGACTTGCCACCCAAAGACCGTTCCATGTCGTGCTGGTTGGAACGCGCCTATCCGCGTGTGGCTGAAGATTTTCACTGGTGCATCCGACCTGATATTTTGCTCAGGGAGCCGATTTGAAAATCGTACAACTTAAGGCTCATCTGCCGCAGGTGCTATTCAACCAGGAATACAGACACAGATGCCGGTTCGAAAATTGCTCATCCGCAGCCAATCGCACAAAATATCTTAGTCTATGCCTTGGTGCTGCTGTGCCAAGATGTTGACTCGACCTATGCCGCGCACTAAATGAAGTGCCAGCACGCTGAGGCTCTGGTTTTATAGACCGCTGTGCGCAGTCGACGGCGGCAGCGCTCACAGCTGATGGTGGCAGAGTGCGCAATATCGATAACAATGGTCCGCCTATCGTCAGCTGTTAATTATCGATAGATGGCGCGCATTTGAAAGTGCGCGCATGTTTTGAATCTTTTATTTCACTACTTCTAAGGAAATTATAAAGTATGATTTCAGGTAATTAATTCTGATCTGGAAATGGATAGTACGGACTCTCTATACAGGGCCAGCACTGGCTTTGATTGTGGCCAGGAGGCTGAGAAGATATTCCTAAAACAATTCTGTTTAGGTCAAAAGTAAAAAATGAAGCCCCTACTAATGAAGCACTACTCCCCATAACCTTTGTTTGGTATGAACAGTTGCGACATAAACATCCTACTGAAAGTAAGTGAAACAAATCTGAATCAACGTGTCGACGCCATATGCCCACGCGTTGATTCAGCCCGAAATGATGCTGTCGACGTCTGGCGCTGCTCGCCGCCGACTCACAGAAATATGAGCAGACTGAGCTGCATGTATAAGGTTGCCACCTTACTCAATGAAGTATCGACAACAAAAAAATATCGATAAATTTTATCGGCGCTAAATTCAAACTACGAAAAGGGAGACAAGTTATCAGTTGGGAAACTTTGATCGTTAGAAATGGAAAATGTTTTTATGAGGGAAACATAAAATTCCGGAAGTGGAGGCAGTAATGCCATATGTAAAAGCAAGATATTCTGATCTCTCAGGTTTTATTTAAAGTGGTATATTCCATAGATACGCACTGAAAAGTACATACAATACAGTGAGTCTGGGTGGTGACTCCAGCCTAGCGCCCCCAGGTACCAATTTGAAAAGCACACTAATCGGGTGTGACAATTCCCCTTGGTAAGGGGCGAGGTTGACCCGTATATCGTGGCAAAAAAGTAGCTTACGCTTAAGATTAAATAAGGATAATTAAGAGCGAATTGGATAATTTCTATAAGTCTTGTTTCACTCGTCAACGGCCTGGCAATATCCAAAGCTGTCAACGGAGCCGCGGGCATTTTTTTGAATTTAAATTTTTGCACTCCACTCACATGTGTGCCAGCTCCGGTCACACTAATCATCGTCATTACGCGTTAGCGTTTTTGTCTAACTTTAAACCTCAACGAGAAATCTCGACGGGGCACAGTGTGCCCATCTGGGGGGACTTAAGCCGTAGTTTAAGAGATATCGATTTGAAATTTGAAATGAAAGAGTTTTTCCCACCCCTCCCATACAACATGGCATTTACTAGCTTTAGCCAGAATACGATTTTTATATGGCAGTTATATTATATATACTTTGTGTGGTCGGAGATGCTTCCTTCTATGCGTTAAAAACATCTTGACAATTTTAATATACCCTCTACAAGGGTATAAAAACAACTTCTTGCAAACAAGACAATCACGCCTAATTTTCAATCAATTGAATTTTGTAACTGATGCAAGTTGTCAATTAGAATTTTGCGAGCGTTGCAATGTGACTATTTTCCCCAAATTCGAAACTTAATTTTCCATCAATTATAACAAATGCATTCAAATCTGTTTAATTACATTATTAATATGAAATTGATATTGTCAATTTTGAATGTCTGAATACCATTTCGTGGTTCTTTTGTTGGAACTGCTGCTACATCAATCAGGTGGCACTTTGGGCACTCATCTAAACAAGCCAACGCGTATCTAAATGATATTCAAAAGAGCTTTGCATTTGTTAAAGTCAGGAAGCACACAAAAGGCTACAACATGTCCAATATATCCATGGCATATTATCAAAGCTGTCAGCAGAATTCTTAATGGAACTCTTGGTGGGAGCGGATCAAGTGTGGCCAGGTGTTGTTTGAATTTTGGCGCGTTGGATTTCCACGGAGACAGACGATGTATCTCTAGATGGGCGATATCTGCATAAATTCAACCCAACGACATGGGGCGAAGGGCGAAGGGAGATCCCAAAAGAGAATAAGAAATGTCAAGTAGTGGGAATGCCGCTCGTGTGTGTGTGTTTTTCCCGTATTTATATATCTTTTAGATCTTGAACAAAATTTGAATATAATTTATGTGCAATCGTCGCGTTTTTCGGTTGGCTTATTCGCCGCTCGGGTCCGGTCCGGTCCATCCATCTAAAACGTTTGTCACTTGCTCGACGTTGTCGCCGCAACGTTTGTCTTCTTGGCCGCTCTGCCAGCTCTGCTCCTTCTTTGTGGTGTCTCTTTTGTTTTTAAGTAAGCAGTTGCCCACCAACCCCTCCTCCCTCCACCATTCCCGCCACCATCATTACCATCAGCCACAACACAGTCAACACAGTCGTTTATTTTTGTAGGTAGGTCCGTGTATGTACGTACATATATGTACAGGCTGTCCAGCTGAGCGGCCATTCTGCGGAATTATACAATAAAGAAAATATCAACAACAATAAACAACAACATATTACAGACATAAATAAACCAAGCAGTTTCTACATACTCGTTTGTACTTACCACTCTCAACTGGATGGGGGGAAGCTTAAATTGGTGTTTCACTTGAAAGTGGCTTAGATCAAGAAGTAGGAACGAAAAGCAAGTACCATCCAGGAAAGGGAAGAGCTTGGTCCTTGTAAAATAAGACTGCTTATGCAGACTCTACTCATGCCAAACTAAACAACACGTCAGCAACCGATGAAATTTGTGCATAAATATTTATTAAAAGATTTATTCAAGTACCATTTTTTTTTGCTCAGTACTTAGCGTTACGTTATGATATTACGTTAGCATTGTTTTCAATTAGTGATTTCCCTCGCTTTCTTTGAACAAACGTTTTCGCTTTAGAGGACGAATTTTCCCATATTTCCAATTTGCAGTGTTTCCAAATGAAAAATAAAAATCACCCAGAACTAGATTCACGGCTTAAAGTTTAGTTGTGGCCACCTCTGCTGGTTCTTATATGCGTACAATTGCGCGAACTGAGTCCCACACTTTCCGGTGCAGCAGAAAGTCCTTATCTGCAGCCGCAAAACTGGAGCAAATGTTGAAAATGTCTTCTGTCTTGAGCTCCAACTCGTGACCAAATCTACGATGAGCTATGCAAAGGTAAACGAGAAAGCCAAGCTAACTTCGTCTGTGCCAAAGTTTTTATACCCTTGAAAATGCAAACGTCACAGATTATGAACGCTTAAATAAAAATCAAAAAACCCATTTTCCGACAGATAAACATTTGATTTCGACCAAATTTCGCGAATCTTTTTGAAAACATATCAAATTAACAATCGCCGAGTTTAAGAAAGATTCAATTGAAAACAAACATGTTTTTCTCACTAAGACTTATTTTCCGACCGATCGGTCCTATGGCCTTAAGAAATAGTCATCCGAGTTTGACCTAATTTTGCGAATATATTACAATTAGTAATCAGTGAGTTTTACGACGCTAGCGTAAAAAACAAAACAAATTCTTACTAAGACTCATTTCCGACCGATCGGTCCTATGGCAGCTATAAGATATAGTCATCCGATTATGACCCGAATTTGCAAATCTGTTTGAAAGCATATAATATTAATAATAGCCGAGCTTAAGGACGCTAACATTGAAAACAAAAAAGTTTTTCTCACTAAGACCCATTTTTCGACCGATGGTTCCTATGGCAGCTATGAGATATAGTCATCCGATCCGGTCCGTTCCGAATTATTAGCAGTGTGCAGTAAAAAGAAGACTCTGTGCAAAATTTCATCTCGATAGCTTTAAAACTGAGAGACTAGTTTGCGTAGAAACAGACGGACAGACAGACGGACGGACAAAGCTCAATCGACTCAGCTCGTCGCCCTGATCAAGAATATATATAGTTTATGGGGTCGGAAATGAATATTTCTATGCTTTGCAAACTTCTGGGCAAAATTATAATACCCTTTGCAAGGGTATAAAAGACGGAAACTGTACTGGTACCAACGTTTTGGTTTCGTTCCGGTGCTATCGGTTCCATTAATAGCGCTAAACGGTTTTCGGTTCTCAAAAAAAAATGTGTATCGGTTCCGGTTCCGGTACGTGATTTGAAACGGTTTATTTCGGTTAACGGTTCCGGTATTTAGCCCTGGTCCTAGTAATACAAATTCTTGCCATTTTCGAATTGCGACTGAAATGTCATCTTTAGTGACAACTGAGCAACACGTCCAAGTAATAAAATTTGTTAAATATCGAGCTTGGGCCGGAAAATCATGTTCAGTAATGACTGAGCCACACTGAAAAAAAAAATCCGCGATTTCCGGGATTTTCGGGATCAATTCATGCCGAAATGGTAATAAAAATGGGTTGATCCTGGAATGGCATAAATCATTCCCGACAAGAACAACTTAAGTACGGATAATTTTTGTAATTTTGATCCCAGTTTCCTTTTCGAACATAACTTAGTCCCATAAGAGATAACATTCGAGTTCGGTAGAGATAGATTTCTTCCCCAAATCCGAACTCAACTTTGATCCATTCTAGATAATATTGTAGTTCGGTAGAGATTGTTTTTTTTTTTTATTTATATATTTTCTGATATTTTCTTACAGGCAGTATCGATATTGGTTTTGCATTTAATAAAATAAAATATTTGTGTAATAAATGTTATATATATAAATATTTTCCGCTATAATACTCGTTCTCGCTTAGCCAGTTATCCACTTTTGATTGGACAGAAATCGAATCGTCTTCATTTAAGATTAAACTGATAACTAATGCAGATAACTATGAATGTCTAGATAAATACTTTAAATAACTATAAATGTCTAGAAGTTTCGAACAATTTATCTACGAATTGTGGCATGCGGAGTGGCAAAACACAAAAACATTCTTGATCTGGCTGCCATTTTGATACACAAATATAAATCTACTCACTTCAGTCTGATTCCACCAGAACACCTTCTGTCTAAGGTCCATATAAGGGGCCTAAAGCAGGGATCGCTTCTTTAAGGTCTTCAGCTGTCATCACAGCAAAATTTGGGTAATGCGCGCATTTTTATTTTTATTTTCAATTTTTGCCACGCCCCCTCGCGCCCCCGCAATTTGGAAAAAACATCATATCTCCTACAGTTTTGATGATAGAAGGTTCGTACTTTCAAGAGATATCTAGTACTCAAAATTATTTATCGATTTGCTGAAGGAATGATAAAGATCGGATGAACGATACTCAAGTTATGAGCAAAAAACGGTCAGTTAACACCCCCCACTCCCCACCTACCACCGCAGCATTCTATTGAACGGCAATCTTAGTGAGAGAGAGAGAGAGAGAGAGAGTGAAACTTAGAGATGAGCGCGTATAACTCGTGAGCAAATGCGAGCTGCGATGTTAAGGGTACAGAGTATGTTATAGTCGGGCTTGACCGACTTTCTTTCTTGTTTTTTATAATTTTTTACGAGCTCTGCTTTGAAATAATCGGTTTGATTCAATTTTGAGGCTTAAAACTGGTGTGAAACCAATTTTGTTTTCAAATGAAGAGCTACAGGGCTAAAAGTTCTCATTTTACAAGATGAGGTCAATTGGGGAACGCCCGTTGAGTTGGTAAACTGATGATGCGGCATTATCGACCCCATTGCCAGTTACGACACGGCTGGAGCCTTCGTAGAATTGGGCACAGTTTGCTTGGGATGCAGCACCGTCGACGTCAGCGTTGTTGCACACAGGAAAGCTTGAACACACGGTTGAGATAATACGCTGGCTTCTTGTTGCTGTACACCAAGATACGGAACACATTAAGATAATTGTGAATAGAGTCGATTCCTATCGACGCCGTCCTTGTTGATATTGATTTTAATATCCATGGTGGACGAGAGTGACTCATCGCCATCGATCTTAATCTGTTCGTGATCGGGATTCAACAATGGGAAAACCAGCACGCTGCACGAGTCCAGGTATTCCTTAGCAACCAACATCGTGTCGCCCACTTTCGTGGAGAGAAGATGGTGGACAGTCGAATGGAGCTTTGATTGGCACACGACATGCTGATGCGAACTTCTATATTACTACTGCCGATGGTGGGGTTCTGCTTGACATTGATGTACTGAATATTGCGCATCAGCTGTTCAATTTTGTGCTTGCTTGGTGCCTTAATGGCTGTCCGCGGCATCCATGGGCGATAGCAAGTGCTCGGTACAGTTGGTGGAGCAGTTGATGTTCTCAGCGGACAACACGCCGTTAAAACCTCGGATATGTCGCCGATGAAGTCATGCTTAAGGCGATTCTCCGAGCTCTGTTAGCAGGCGCCTTCATTTTCAAATGAAGACCTTAAATAAAAAGCAAGAGGGCTAAAAATTGGCCTAAAAAAATCAATTTTTTGTCTGCTATAAGATCTTCTTCTTCTTCTTTATTGGCCCGATGTTGCCTCACAGCCGCCTTGAAGGTCTTGGCCTCTGCTATGAATGCCCTCCACTCGCTTCTGCATTGTGCGAGCAGGAACCACAGTTGGAAATGTCTTTCCGCACTTGATCATCCCATCTTAGTGGTGAGCGACCCCTCCTGCCTTGTTCTTTAAAGTCAGCCGCCTTCGCTTTGTACGTCTTTATTACTGCAGCTTCTTCATCCATCCGGATTACATGTCCTAACCAGCGCAGCCGCTGTTGTAAGATCACATTTAAATTACATTTTTTGTCTGTCTTAAGATCACATTTAAATTTTTACCCAAAAACTTTTATTAATATATTTTGCAGTATTTTAAGCCTTCCTTAGTCTTTTCCTCAATTTGATTTTGAATCGATCCAAAAGTTCTGAATTTGCAACTTTGTTTGCTGACACACCCCTCTTGGCCTTTTTGGGTCTCAATTTCTCAGGAGCAGTTCACTGTTTTGAATTACGGCTGGAAAATCATGTTTAGTAATGACTGAGCAACACGGCCAAATGATAAAATATTATGAATATTGAATTTTGGCAGAAACATTATCTTTGGCCTAAAAGTAACGACCAAGCAACACGTCCAAATGATAAAATATTGTGAATAAAATCGTCAAAATTGTGAAAATCGGTTGAAAAATCATTTTTACTAAAGACTGAGCAACCAAATGATAAAAGCAAACAAAATTGAAATCAAATATCGGCCGAAAATTCATCTTTAAGCTTGGTACGGAGATACTTGCAAAAAGTGTGCGTAATATCTGCACATTATTTCGTCGATAGCAAGTGCGAAATAAGGCGCTCATCTCTAGTTGAATTGTTTACGAAATTTAATTTGGAGGGAAAATTTAAATTAATAAACAGCACTTCAATGCTGCAATACTTGTTATCTTCGCTTTATGTGATTTACAAGCGTGAAGTAGTGAAGGCAAAAGAGGGCAGATATAAAACGTAAATATATTGCAAATAAATAAATAGATTTTGGGTCCATTCTGACCTTTATTTGTAACTTTTTCAATAATTTGCTCCAATAGGCAAATGGTGCTCTATGGACAAGGGTAGGGAAGGAAGATTAGGAATTGTCGTCCGCGAGTTGTGGCGACAACGAAGTCCCAAGTCCGATTATTGAGAAGTTTGAGCAGCTAATCCGTTCGACATTTGGAATCGTCGTCGTCCACAATTGAATCACTAAATGCTGGGCCAAAGTTCTACATCATCAGCCATCTCGTACGAGGAGCTTTGGTTTCTATAAAAGACAATTCAAATGGTTAGCACATATTACTCAACTACTCATCAGTGTTTCCCTGAGTGCTCAGCACTCTGGCAGCATAAGCTGTCCTTCAATGAAGCCCAATCAGCTTTGTACTGATCTCCTAGAAATGTAATCCATCATGAATAACATAATTAAACTCCATAAAAACTTGCCCGCACGCTGCAACACGTCCAAATGATAAAAGTAAAATTAATATCTCATTTTTGCGGAAAAATCATTGTTAGTGGCGACTAGCAACATGTACAAATAAAAAAAAAACAACAAAATTGCCGTATATGGGATGTCGCCAGCCCATAATAGGCTCAAAAGGTACTGAACTTAAGTAATTGTGGTTGCTGAGGCCATCAACGTCAAGAGTGAGTGCTACAGAATGACGATAACCGATTTGTTTTGGTCCAAGCTGAACTGTGTGAACGTGCTCCATAATACAATAACTACAAGGTAGCGCAACCAGAAGTGCCTTTTCGCATGCGCGAGAATTTATCGAACCAGAGGGCTACAACACAAACAAAAACTAGGGACACTCAGTTGTTACTTATATTTTTTGACAACTTTCGATAGAAGTTTGGTACTACATCAGGAATATACTTGATTACAGCATTGAATCATCGAACTGCACAGTGCGCTACCTTGTAGTTATTGTATCATGAACGTGGACCATATATGGGCACTTAGCGGACGGCCACAAAAGCACTCGCAGAGGTTACGTAAATTGGTCGCCGATATTAGGCGATTCGACCCCTCAAAAACTTGTTCTGCTGGACTTTTCTTTTCAACGTGACAAAAGGACCTTTAGCTTAGAACATTCTTTTTCAACCCACCCTTGTTGGAAAACCCACAACCATTTGTAGACTGCACATTTCTCCAGTACTTTCATTCAAAAATCCAACCTTAAAAACCAATTCTCACATAAATTACCAAAAAAAAAGAAACAACTTTAAATTTGAGCTATTTGTACCTTCGTTTTGTTGGCTTTCTTCAAAATTCAAATCAGTCTACCCAACCATATTAAATTCTCAGAATTCATCTAAAATGCATTGCATTTATCGGATCAGCTAATCCAAATACTATCAATTAACATGAGACCCCAAAAACCCCTGCCCCCGCTCCATACCCATATCCAATTCGAATTCTCAATCGAGAGGCCACATCGTTGTTGTTGGTGTCTTTGTTGTACGGCCCTTTTTTGGTACAAAAACAATGGGAATGGGTTCAAACGGCTGCGCTTCAGCGGAAAAACAAAAAAACCGGCCCTAAATCAATCACGACCAGCGACATGTCAACAGGAGAGGAGAGCGCCCCCGCTAGCCGCTGGCCGCTGGCCGCCAGCCACCAGGCAAAATGTCAACGTTGATCGTGGCAGCTTGAAAAGGGCCGCCGCATATATTGGCCATATAGGAGGACTGTGCAGAGAGTCCTACGGGAACGTGGCAGTGGGTTGGGCTGCGCGTGATATCTGAACTACGAAATTGAGATCGATTTTTGTGTACGTGTCCGAACTGAGAATGCGTTTTGGGCCCATCCCATGTAACGATAAATTATGATATTATTTGAAATTAATGTTAAGTAAAATGACAGCACCGGGTCCCCCCCGGCTTGATTAGCCTGCACTTGTCGTCGAGAGAGATAGAGAGAGAGAGAGAGACTGACCACCGCCACAAAGGTGCATTCGTCACAATTAATATTCCCATCAGATGTTGGCGAAACACATGTCCCTGGGCCCCCAAGTTTGAGCGGGACTCTGCAGTAGATCATCATGCGGCGCATGCGTAATGAGTCCCAGCAAAAACTAAGGAAAACACACACTCACACACGCACGAAGAGTTGGTATCGGTATCGACGGAGGATGGTTTGTGGTCATGTCGCTGATTTGTTCGCTGTCATAATGCAATAAAGTAGTCAAATGTCATTCGTACTTAAGCACAACACAAAAAAAGAAAATGAAACAACAGGCTACAGTTTAATGGCCCATGGACACAAATCCGCTTAGCGATGGAAGAGTTGGAGCTTATTCATTCATCACATGGCCAACCAATACCCAATATGGTGAAATGAAAGCAAATGAGGAGCGGGGCATTTGGGGCAAGTTTTTAAGTCTTCCGAATTTCAATTTGTTTACTCTGTTCTCAAAGGTCCTAAGCGTATATTGAGCATTAATTACGGTCACCATATCTGGTGCTACACACAGTTTGCGTGGCGCCACATTTAAAAGTTAGCAGTTATTTAAAAAACGGTGGCAGGTATGGGTTATATTACCAACTCTCTGAGTTGATTTCACAACCCTGAGGGAAAGTTTTAAGCTATGTACAGTAGGGGGGCTGATTTGTATGGCAAAAACGAAATCTACGGTAAATTCTAAGAAAATTTTACCAAGAAACCACGGGTCCACAATGAATTTGTAGCCCGCGAAAATCAACGTTACTTTTTATACTCTGTACCGAAGGTACAGAGAGTATATTAAGTTTGTGCAAAAGTATGTAACAGGAAGAAGGAATCATTTCCGACCCTATAAAGTATATATATTCTTGATCAGCATCAACAGCCGAGTCGATATAGCCATGTCCGTCTGTCCGTCTGTCTGTCTGTCCGTCTGTCCGTCCGTATGAACGAAGAGAACTCAGAGATGGTAAGAGATAGAGGTTTGACATGTATGGGACATATATTTCTTATACTTGCAGGCAGATCAAGTTTATTTTCAATTTTTGACACGCCCCCACAATTTGGAAAAAACGTCATATCTCCTACAGTTTTGAATAGAGATACCTTGTACACAAAATTATTTATCGATTTGCTGAAGGAATGATAAAGATCGGATGAACGATACTCAAGTTATGAGTAAAAAACGGCCATCAAAATTTTCTAAAAATTTGTTAAATTATTTACCTGTTATTACGTTTATGCTATGAAATTCACGATTTCTTCAATGCGCAAAATCAAATTTGTTCCTGCATATGCAGTTTTTGTAATTTCAACCAAATGACCAGCGAACATATGGGAAAACGAAAGATCTGGCAACACCAACGCAACGTTAAGTTGGCTGCGCTTCGATAAATCTTCTAGTATGACCTTAACTTCCTCACTTTTTCTGGACACACTGGACATTTTGAATGAAGCAGCTGTGAACAGCTGTTCGACGATATGTAAATCGCTTTCGATACAAAGTTATCGATACTTAACAATGCGGTTAAATTCAAACTAATTAAATGGCGGTTAAGTTCAAACATAAATAAGCGTATACTCTGCAACAGACTCGATGGGCTTAAATAAAAGTAAAAGTGCTGCAGTCGAGTGTCCCGACTGCGAAATACCCTGTACCAAGTAATGTTGTTCCAAAATATTGAGTAAACTTCTTCAACTGAATATATAATATACATCATTTTGAACACAGCAAGATGCAAGAGATAGCGGAGAAAGAATCAGAGGAAAAGTGGAAAACACAACCGGCTGCAGAATCTTTAAGACTATGAACAAGACAAAAGAAAAAAACTCACGCCCTATATGCTACAGCTCCAAAGAAAAGATTGCAGTCTGCTTATAGGCATACTAACTGGTCAATGCCTAGTAGTCGCTCATGCGAAAAAGGTAGGCACTACGACAGCGCACACCTGCAGGAAATGTAAGGAACCTGGAGTCTTAGAAACTCTGGAACACCTCAGCTGCAGCTGCCCAGCGATCGCTACGACAAGTTTAAAACATCTATACTCCCCAAGTTTCATCTCTCTGGAAGAGGCGGCTAAGAGGTACCCCAAACAACTATTGGCATTTGCCAAAACATCAAAGATCCTCTGGGATTTCTAAAGCCACCGGCTTCACTAAGGACCGCAAGGTCCATGTGATGCCCCTACAAGGGGCCAGCTGGAACTACCTACCTACCTAGCACCGGCTGCAATGGCGATGGTCCGCACTTTACGCACCTTATGGCTTTTTTGCCATTTTTTATGGCTTCTTACTTAAATTGATCAGATATAAACAAACTTTGTGGGGGTACAGGGTATGTTACAGTTTTTTATGAAGTACTCGTTACTCTCAGGCAGTTCAGCAAATATTGGGGCTGGGAAATGAAAGTGATACCTTTTGAAGGTTTTCAAGCTGAAAACAAGTCAATTTTTTAAATTTCTCTAGCTCGTCAAGTTTTTAACAAATCAATGCTCAAAGTTGATAAAAGTGCCTAAAAAGGCCACTTTCAAAAATATATCAAAAAGCTACAATATATACGCAATAATGGCTGGTTTGAATTTGAATGATGTCGTATTGGCGCCTTATATCGATATCGATTAGTAGTCGATAATTATCGAAGGCACCCGTACAGAATGCTCAGGCTGGCGTGAGCCGAAAGCCAGCAAACGTAATAAAAGGCCGGCACCAGTGCGAGCCAATTCACTTCATCACCAGAGCTCTTAGCGCAAAGCAGCAGACGGAGTTGCCAATCAACTTAGACTCCTGCCCTTTGAGAATGGATTTTGTTGGAAATTTTCTCCTGCCGCCACTATTTTTCTTTAATGTTTGCTGTGTTTATATTTGCTTTTATTTCTAATTCATTCATCTAAAATGTAGTAGCTATTTCGCACGAATAGCTTTCATCGCCCTACTTATTTCCCTTCCAAAATTTGGTGGTATAATTTCTTATATCCAGCAATAGATTTTGTTTCCTCGTTGGTTGGCTTAGGCTCTTTTTGTTTTCCAATGACTCAATGGCGTCTTCTTCTTCTTCGTCAGAAGATGATGAGAGTCTTTCTATATAAAATTCCTCTTCTGATTCACACAAAATCAAGTACGAAAACGAAGCACGCGGTACAATTGGTCGCAAAAGCTGTTTACAAAATGTCAATAAAAAAAATAATAGTTTGTTTCCCAGTCATTTACAAGTTTATTGATCTTGCACGGACTTAAGATCTTCATGTGCACAATACTTTTGAGTTAGGTAATCCAGTATGTCGTTTTTATTGGACTGTACCGACAGAGAATTCGATGAAGCTGTGTGCAATGTCATACCTCTTTTGGTATATTGAAGAAAATTAACTTCTGCGCCGAAATGTTATCTCTTGTATAGGCAATTTCATTCTCAATATAAACATTTTTTCAAGTTTTTGTCAACAGGAAAAATGGCAGCAAAGGGAATACAAATTATGAAAGTTTTTCAGTTTTATTTTCGCCGATTGTTCCATTTAGTTTTTGGTTCATCCTCTTTTAAACTTTTGCGTCTAACTTGGATTTATATTTGTGTCCAAGGGGTTGATGTCAATTTATTTCCGTAGTGGTTTCTTCTGGTTTGCTTATAAATGAAGTCATTGATCACAAAGGTTGTTTACAAAATAATAATCATGCTTTCAACCTAATTTACAATATAATAAAACTAAAGACTAAAATTAATTTATGATTCTCATAGTCCACCGCTGAAAAAATCTGAAAACTGAATTCTCCAGGTTCATTTTGGGGTTATAAGTTCCCTTAAAGTTGAAACATCTTAGTGTCAAAGAATATCATTGAAAAGCAACAAAATATTTTTTATATTTTTTGACTTAAAGCATTTCTCGTTGTGTTCTGATTGAGAATCTAGTTTAACATCGGAGTTAGCTTTGTGTCAATTTAAGGGCTGATGCAAATTTTTGTTTGTTTTTTATTTCATGACATTTTACGTCTCCTTTGGCTGGTTGTAGTCCAGATAGCGAAAGACTGTTCGCTTCTGTAGCTCAGATCAAACTAAACAATACAATTGTGTACATAGTTGATACATTTATTGACTTCCTAGACTGCTGATTATTACATTCCTTCCTTTTTCTCCGCAGAAGATTCAGCTTGATGATCTGTGGAATTAACGACTTCAGGAGAGATTTTATGTGAGTTTTAAGACATCCAAATCAATGTTTCCATCTATCATTCCGAGGTGAAACCCTAATTTGACTGGACTAGTTGTGACGGTTCTTGCAAACTAGTTGATTCCATGCACATTGATTCCGAATTCTTGGAACATTCTATCTTTTTGAGATGACTTATATTCCTAGTGAACGATCTCGATTGAATTTAGTCCAATGAATCTTTTGCTTATAAATCTCAACAAACAGGAATTGGACGGATCAATGATTTGTATATGGACAACATTTTTTTTAGGAAAAGCTTGGTACTCCATCACGAAGTTTCCAAAGTCTGCCACTACAGAAATTTGTGCACGACGATCGTTTGGCTTTCCGTAATAATTTTTTGTAGACACTCAGTCGAACTTTACACATTTAACCGAATTAAGTACCCTCCTAAATTCTTTATTTAGATATTCTAAGTCTTTAGACCACCATCGAGGTTTGTGGTTCTTCTTTTTAATTTTCTGCATGGACACGATTTCTCTAGTGCCATTGAACATATCGATGTAAAAGCATCAACTACCGCATTGCTCACCGGTTTCTGGTATTAATGGCGGAACAATATTAAGTTTTTTCCTTCGGAGTCTATTATATTGTTTAAAGTTAGTTTCTTTTATTTAAATTGTGCACCCTATTGGGCTCCGGACATGTTTCCAAAAGTTTAATTTCTATGTAACTGTGAACTGAAAAGGAGTGCTCTGATAATATCCTCCATGATGTTGAATGTTCCTCGAGCAACTCAGATGTAAGTAGTTGTAGTAGCAGTGTATATTTTGGCATATTGCAGCCATGGGTGAGCCGTGAGCTCAATGTCGATTCTTTGTTTTCTTTACAATTTTTTTTCTTTGTCTTAGATTAACAAGACATTTACTGGAGTAACTGCGACAATAAATAGATACAATTAACATTGATGGCGACTTTACCACCCTTGGAAAGTTTCTTCCATTATTTGTTGCCTGATTTCTTGAGCGTGGCTGACATATTCTGCTAGGCTGTTGCAGTTTGAAGTGTTGCAGATTCAAATGTATTTTATTTGTATAAACACTATTTTATTTTACACAACTTCAATTGCTTCGACAATAAAAGTGAATGATTGCCAAATAATAACATTTCTCTACTGCCCGCATTAAAGTCAGAAATCGTATGGTTCAGCATCTGTTATTAGACAGAGTCTTGATAAGGAATCGGCATTATTCTTCTTTTCTGACTAGTATATAACCCTAAACCGATAAGACTATAAACGTAAAAGCTATCTCCATCCTGGCGGGGGGTTTTGATGTCGGTTTAAAATTGGTTTCTAGTGGTTAATGATCATTAAAACAAGAAAGAAAGTCGGTCAAGCCCGACTATAACATACTCTGTACCCTTAACGTCGCAGCTCGCATTTGCTCACGAGTTATACTCGCTCATCTCTAAGTTTCACTCTCTTTCTCTCTCTCTCACTAAGATTGCCGTTCAATAGAATGCTGTGGTGATGGTTGGGGGGGTGTGGGGTGTTTACTGACCGTTTTTTGCTCATAACTTGTGTATCGTTCATCCGATCTTTATCATTCCTTCAGCAAATCGATAAATAATTTTGTTTACAAGGTATCTCTAGAAGGTACGAACGATCTATCTTCAAAACTGTAGGAGATATGACGTTTTTTCCAAATTGCGGGGGCGGGAGGGGGCGTGGCAAAAATTGAAAATAAACTTGATCTGCCTGCAAGTATAAGAAAAATATGCCCCATACATGTCAAACCTCTATCTCTTACCATCTCTGAGATCTCTTCGTTCATACGGACGGACGGACAGACGGACAGACAGACAGACAGACGGACAGACGGACATGGCTATATCGAATCGGCTGTTGATGCTGATCAAGAATATATATACTTTATAGGGTCGGAAATGATTCCTTCTCCCTGTTACATACTTTTGCACAAACTTAATATACTCCATGCCATGTACCTTCGGTACAGAGTATAAAAACTTACTCAGTTTGAGAGAATCTTCCTCCACAAGACTTCTGCCAGCGAATATAATTATACGTCTCTAGTGGTTAGTGATCATTGAATAAGGTCAGTTTTCAATCCAGCCAAATAATAACATTTTTCTACTGCCCACATTAAAGCCAGACTCTCTTTTTCTGCTTGACAGTATCTTCTTTCGATGGCAGACAGACTTTTGCTAGCGAATGAAATTATACGGGTCTCGTTGTTTCCATCCAGTGCTACTGGACTAGCATCAGCAATTCGACAGCTTCAATCATTTATATTAAAATATGACAGCATTGGAATCGCTGATACTTTTGAATTTAAATTCCCAAATGACACATTTTCCGCCATGAGAATTTTGTAGTGGTCTCAAAGGTTCTTTGGTATCCGGTATCCGGTTGGGTATAAATTTACCAACATATCTGAGAAAACTGCGTTCTTATTCTTTATTTTTCGGTGCTCGAAACAAAGTGATCACCTTGTTTTTTTTTTGCAGGATCCACTTCAATAAACTTTATCAAACAATATATGATCCAGAAATTTTAGTCCCTGCGTTTTCAATACACATTTTGTCTAGTATACCAACCTATGCTGAAAAAATTTCCTCGATGGACCGCGCATTATGAAGAATTATCAAGCAATAAAGTTGCAGTGGTCATCCATGGTTTCTTTAAAAATGAATTTTGAAATTTGTACCAAAAATATGTATTTTCTTTTGGTAAAATGTCAAATAAATACTAAAAAATTAAAATTTTTTGAGCGACTTGCCCCTTGAATTTAAGTTAAATGTCTTGAATATGTTCCTTTTTTCTTAGAAAATGTAAGAAGAATTTGCTTCTTTGACATAGACCTTTGTTTAGTTTTGCAGGAGCACACTATGAAAGAAAAATTGTAAAAATTGACCGCGAAGTGGGTGAAAATGCTAAAAAAAAATGTATGTTTGGGGTACATAGATGAGCATTGCTACGCGCTTTTGCTAATAGCGCGAGAGAGAGAGAGAGAGAGTGTGAGCGTGAGAGTGAACGACACACACCATGAAACAACGAAGAAGCTTCATAGGTATGCCGTCGTACTCACTCTCCCGCTCTCTTAGCTCAAAAGCCCCATACGAACATCCAAAGCAAGGAGAAGTTTCATACCAAAATTGAGGGAAGAAAAAGCAGAAGTTATAACTTCGCCACTTGAACTTTTTGCAAGTACGGAGATAAGAATTGGAATGTCACCCTTAACAGTCAATGTTACGCTTAACAGCACATTTGTGAAAACTATGTAATTTCTGTGGGCCTTATTGCGCTTTGAGCAGCTGACGCAGCATTGAGAATGCACCATGTTAAGTCACTCTGCTTCTACCTGCAACGATCAGATGGAGTGCTTTTAGTTAAAGTGATTTTTTTTTTAAAATAATATAAAAACCATGCCAGAAAAGCAAAAACGAAAGAGTCGAAGGAAAATTTCTATAATTTTAACGTTGATAGAGCGGGATGTCATTTGAGATCACTGTTTCGAGTGAAGCGTCTGCCGGGCAGGATTCAGCGCCCGCACTGGGGCCGAGGCGAATCAGTGGCATCACTGAGATGGGCAGCATTCAGGTGTTATTGTAGCTGCTGCTGCATTCTGGGCAATGGGATCTTTCCCACCCCGAGACTTCGGACTCAAATTTTGTGAACAAGACTTGCGGAGAAGTGGCCGAGCTTTTACAAAAAAAACATGTTGGCATCAAAACAAAATACACTTGATCGAACAGTGTGACCCGCCGCCAGTTAAGCTGAGAATATCACAAACTTACATTTTCGGCGTAATTTTTTCTTAATTCTGGTCACACTACTCTTACGTTCCACGGTGACGAAACATATGACGAAGTTAGCTAAATTACGAACGTCGGATGTCCGTATGGGGCTAAAATGTTGGCTGCGCGTCATATTTGTTATAGTTGTATCCATGGTTGCCACTTGAAAATATTAAATTACACCAAAAAAAA
Organism: Lordiphosa magnipectinata; assembly: GCA_037044535.1. Taxonomy (NCBI): domain Eukaryota; kingdom Metazoa; phylum Arthropoda; class Insecta; order Diptera; family Drosophilidae; genus Lordiphosa; species Lordiphosa magnipectinata. Next base: position 65,020 of record JBAMBO010001691.1, on the reverse strand, counting down.
TTGAAAAAAGAGCCATTTTCATTAAAAAAAAAGAGCCAACAAAACAACATAAGTCTTGAGAAGTCTGAATAACTATTGGTCTCTATGTCAAAATACTAATAAAGCAACGTGATCTTATCAAAATGATTCATTCGAGAAATAACTCTTCCTATCTGCACAAGCACTTTATTAACATATCGTTAAGGGCCGATTTCTCATCTCCTATATAGCTGCTATTTGCCAGATAAACTTAGAATTTTTAGCCTATTTCCACAGGCTTCATTGCTTATCATTTTCATTTCTAAAAATGATGCTGTTTCCATTGACAAAGCGTCATCTTTTTGACATTCGCAATGTCACGTTGACAAAAACAGCTGAATGGTTTGATTTAAACAACAGGCGCCAGTTTCAAATTCACGCCGACTTTTTGCAATACTTACCCAAAACAAGATATACCCGTCAGGAAAGCAATTATGCGGGGCGAACGCATTGTTATCGCCCTGAATTGTCAGCAGAAAGCTAAATACACAACTTTTTTTTTTGACTAATTTGTATAAATTCAAATCAATAGTTTATTGGTGATGACACTTTCTATTTCCAGCGAGTAACGAGTAGTGCCATAGACTTGGGGAGAAGTGGCCGAGCTTTTACAACAATATACAGATGATCGAGCAGTAAAAATACCACAAACTGAAATTTTCGGCTTAATTTTTGTCTTAATTCTGTTCACACCACTTTCCCTACGTTCCACGTTGACGAAACATATGACTAAGTTAGCTTAATTACGTATGTACGTCGGATGTTCGTATAGGGCTTAAGCCCCGTTATGATAACATATAATTTAGCTTAAATTTATAACGCTGTAAAGGTGAAGGCTGAGTAAAACACGCCTTACTTCCGAATCGAATCGAATCTGAAAAATTGGCCCAGTAAAACCCAAAGATTTTACTGCCTCATCATCACCTATAAAACGTGCGTAAATTGCTTGGACTTCAGGTTGTGTTCGTCTTCGTCTTCTTCGTTGCCTTCACCTTCCTTCACTTAGGGGCCCCAAGGCGCTCCACTTGCCTGGCATGGCCTGCCCTGCCCCTCGTATTAAATTAATATTTACTTTTTTGTCAAAAGGCTATAATCAAGCACGCTGGCGATGACAGGCTAAGAGGCTCTAATAACAGCTTGTTAGCCTGATGCAATGGCCACACAGGTCGTGGCTCACTTTGACTTTGGGAGCTCTCGTTCCAAGCCGGAGCCATTTATGCTAAGTGGCAAGCGCCGCAGCGCTGCACAGCTCATCCTCATCCACGGGTTTAATGCACTCTCCGGCAGCAACTGCAGTTGGCCTGGCCTGCAGTTTGATTGAAGTGCGCAAATTAAACTGGGAACTGGCCTCGCCATTCTCACGATTGGGAAGCCTCATCAGGGTCTTGTAAGCTGATGAAATTAACCATTTAAATGAAACATTTGTTTTGATTTTCGCTTAACCGAAACAGGACCAGAATCCAAGAAGTGGGTTTGACAGCAAGCAGCTCGGCTTGTAGGTAGCTGCCAAAAGGAATGCAAATTGCTCGCCCGCAGTGACCCTGGGATGAAAGTTCTTTTTTTTTGGCATTTGTTTATAACAAATTGTGTGTGCTTAAAATGCGATTATGAAATACTCTTCAAATTTGTTTGAATATAAACTGGACATCTAGTTGGACAGGTGCGCCGGGAGAGAGGTCTTATCTTTTATTAATTATAATTATCATTTAATTTGTGTGGGAAGCGGCGCAGCATCAAACACCACACCAAAAAATGTGACCACAAACAACAACAAATAATAAATTTTCAAGGCAAATTAAAATGCAAATCAATTGCCATAAACAACAATTCATTAAGACAAAAAGCGCAAATGATTAGCCGATGCGATTGAAATCCATAATCAAAATCATTTTGGCCGCCCACCCCCGAAATTCGTGTGCGGGTGAAGGTGAAGACTGCCTAGAAGCTAATGTTTCATACTCAACCACTAACCCAAAGTCACCACAAGTACCTTAAATTTAATATAGAGCAGAGTTCCCTTTCGGCAATTCATCATTTAATATAAAATTGAATTGAATTGAATAAAAAAATGAGAAAAAAATTCGATCCTGAGAATGACAATCCATGTCAAGTTAGTGCATTAAATATAAGTTGTAAATTTTAGAATAATAAATAAATAAATCGAAATTCTCTGATGCCGAGAAAGAGGAGGAAAAGAAAGAAAGAAAGAATTTAGATCAGGGAGTTGGTGCTCATGGTTTTAGAATATTTTAAAAAATAGTTTCAAAGTCGAGCATTACCTGAAATGGAAGGGATATGCCGAAGTCGGAAGGTAATCTTGATACAGCAATATGAACCGAGTCACAAAGATGAGGCAAACACTTCAGCGAAGAAGGATCGACCTGGCAGACAAAATCGATATGAAAATATTATTAAAACGGAGCATTATCTAAAATGGACATGCGTATAAAGGCAATGAAGAAAAAGTTTAAAATCGACAAAAAGATCCGCCAAACAATTTTATGATTAATACACTCAATCCGGCTACAAGGGCTTTCAAATTAAAAGCATTTCGAAAAGACAAAATCGATGTAAAAATGGGATCAAAACGGAGCAATTTCTAAAATGGAAGGGATGTGCCGAGGTCGGACGGTAATCTTGATACAGCAATATGAACCGAGTCACAAAGATGAGGCAAACGCTTCGGCGAAGAAGGATCGACCTGGCAGCATTGTGTATCGTGGGTTACTTGTTCTCCTTGGTCTTGACTTGCGGGGCCACCCAGAGATCGTTCCATGTCGTGCTGGTTGGAACGCGCTTGTCCGCGTGTGCTGCATCCGACCTGATATTTTGCTCAGGGAGCCGATTCGAAAATCGTACAACCTAAGGCTCATCCGCCGCCGGTCAAAAGATCGAGCGTCGTTGCTATTCAACCAGGAATCCCATCCAGACACAGATGCCGGTTCGAAAATCGCTCATCGCACAAGATATCTTAGTCTATGCCTTGGTGCTGCTGTGCCAAGATGTTGACTCGACCTATGCCATGGAGCAATGAGTATTAGAGATAAAATTAGCGATGCCTCAGTCAGCTGTTTGCTCTCATTTACGCTCTCTGGATACATTTAGTCAGCTGTTCGCTCTCATTAATGCTCTCTGGATACATTTGGGAATATGTCCGTCGCGCTCTAACCTCTGTGATTTCCTATGTGGCACTATAAGTATCTTTTTGGGCACTATCGTGTAGCACCACCAAAATAGAGAGGCAGCGCAAATTGGTTCTCTAATACTCATTCTCCATGCCTATGCCGCACACTAAATGAAATGCCAGCACTCTGAGGCTCTGGTTTTATAGGCCGCTGTGCGCAGTCGACGGTGGCAGCGCTCACAGCTGATGGTGGCAGAGCGCGCGATATCGATAACAATGGGCCGCCTATCGTCAGCTGTTATCATTAATGGCGATACTTGGCGCACATTTGAAAGGGCGCGTGTGTTTTGAATCTTTTATTTAACTACGTCTAAGGAAATTATAAAGTATAATTTCAGGTAATTAATTAGTTACTACAAAAATGGATGCATGGGTATGTCTCCTGTGTACAGGGCGCGCTTCGTGTGGCTTGTTTACATAGAATATAAGTATATAAGGATAAGATAAGATATATTTATTAGTAATATTAGGTAAGAATATAAGGATAAGGTAAGATATATATATAGATAAGTATGGGATAATCATATGGGTGGTGCACTTCGTGCGGCTTAGCTTAAAACTATATGTATGAAATTTAAGTCTTTATGTGTTTAACCTAGGTTGTGGGATTTGTCAATTCGTGTTTAGCGAGCTATTGGGGCGTCGGCCAGTATTTCATTAATGTTGTCTTTCAGGGCTGCTATAGTGGATGGCTTGTCCCTATATACACGATATATGTACTTCATCAAACTCGCCTCTCAATTGGTCCATGGTTCTGCGTGTGGCAGTTTGTTATATGGCAGCTATACAATGTATTCATCAGATTTTGATCAAACTCCTTAAAATTGTGTGGAAACTGATAATATTCACAACTGGAAGGTATAAAGACGCTACCATTGAAAACAAAAAAGTTTTCCTCTCTAGAAATACTTTTCCGACCGATCGTTCCTATGGCGGCTATATGCCATAGTCATCCGATTTGGATCTAACTTGGCAGAATTGTGTGGTAGCATATAATATGGATCAGTTACAAGTTTGGGAGCGATAACATTGTAAACCAAAAAGTTTTTTATATTTTGTATGGCAGCTATACTATATAGTTGACCGATTTTCATCGTACTTGGTGGAATTATGTGAAAGCATAGATAACTTGTAAATACAAGGTTCGGGGACGTTTGCGTTGAAGACAAAAAAGTTTTTCTCACTAAAACTACTTTTTCGACCGATAGTTCCTATGGCAACTACATGATATAGTCATTCGATCCGGCCGATTCCAACGAATGTGCAGCGTATTTATACCAAAAGGCTTCGTGCAAAGTTTGGTTAAGATAGCTTTAAAACTGACGGAGGAGATAGCATAGAAACAGACGGACGGACAGATGGACAAACGGACATGGCTATTTAAACTCAGCTCGTCATGCTCATCATGAATATATATACTTTATGTGGTCGGAGATGCTGCCTTTTATGCGTTACAAATATCTGGACAATTTTAATATACAATATGCAATTGTAAATCAAAGTTCGGCTTCCAAACTATTATATAAAGAACAGCTGATTGAATTGCTTTAACTGCAATTGCAAATCAAAATTCGTCATTAACATGTCCAGCAGCATGCTCTCCTGGTAGTCCCAATGCGCTATAGCTAGTTTTCGGGATTCATACATAAGAATTATTACAGCATTTTAACATTCTATAACAAAGTGAAATGAAACACTTGCCGCTTGCCTAGGCCATGCACAACTCATGGGCCTAGTCGGTTTCTTCCACTGTGCTAAGCCCCCACCCACTGAGCTCTAACCCTTGCTCTATTGCTGAAGCTTTTGAAATCGATAGCATATCGATAGAAAATGTAGCCTTTCAGCGCAAAATAGCTAAATGTTGTGACAGTGGTTAGATCATCCATGACAGTGTTTTGAATTGACATTTATCTCTTATGAGGAAATTCACAGAAAGAATGAGATCATTTAGTTCATCCAGCGGATGATCTCTAGTATGTGCTAGTGAAACAAGGTTATAAGACTCAAGAATCAGTTAAATCGCTTTCAACCCAAGAGATGAAACAGAGAGAGAGAGAAGAATGGGAGCTTTGGCTTATTTTCAGGGAATCAAACCTAGTCGTATTTCGTTTCCGTTTCTGGTACGTACCGAAACTTATGTTTCGTTAAAAGATTCTGTTTTGGTTCTAATATTATTTCGGTATTCGGTTCCGTATTGGTACCAGGATTGTTATTTCGGTATACCGGTACGTACCGGTAAAATTTATATAAATTTTTAACTTAAGACGAATTTTCATCTTTATTATTTGGTAAAGCTGCCTTTACACTTTTCATATATCTCTAAATAGTAGGTTGTCAAACTTCTCTAAAGAGAATCTCTTATCGAATTGAACCTGTCACTGTTTCATCAAAAATGCCAACATTTAACCATCTTTGATGTAATTTGACAGGTTCAATTTAATAAGAGTTTCTCCTTAGAGAATTTTGACAACCGACTATTTAGAGATAAATGATAAGTGTAAAGTGTTTAGTGTTTTATGCTTTGATTAAACTGATTTGTGAAGATACTGAACTATTTGTATTGTACTTTAAGACTGTTGGATCTCAATAAAACACAATTTTTGAATTCATACTACAGAAATATTCGCAGTAACGTGTTCAATATGGTGTAATATTTTGCATATTGATATATTTTTTACTCTCCGAGTGAGATAATTTCTTTTAACTGGTTAATTTTGATGATCCAACAAGAGTTACATTTCTCAGTTGCCCTGCAGATGATATTGTGTAAAGATCCTTCGGCTTTCTGTAGAAATAACTGACAGAAACTAGAGATCAGAACTAGAAACTAGATTAGAAACTAAAATATTTATTTTCGCTGGGTGGAATCCATTGAGAACTTTGAACCCTTTTTTTACAAAATCGTTTATTTGGAGTTATAATAGTATTGATCTATCCACATTCACATAAAGTATGTGTCAGATCTGCATTCCTAATTTAGTTGCACTTGAACAGAAATGTATAAAATTCTTGATGAAACTGCCAAAGTAGTTACCCAAGTAATTTTCAGTTCAGAGTTTAGCATAATATTACAATGTGTCCGAGAAAAAGCCAAATAGAAATTTACAATTTAGCTAAGTTGCATAAAATTCCCTTCAAAACTACACTGCTCGCCACTTGAATAGGACATCTCTAAAGTCGATTTTCTATAGTTAATTGCTGCCAAACCAAGCCATCTAGGAAAATAATTTTTGTTTTCTTATAAAGTTTATTTAAATGTAATAATTAGACGAAAATTACAAAATTATTCAAAAGTTGTAAGTATACAAAAAACATTGTTAACCAATAAGTAACAAATTTTGGAGTCTTCATATTGCACCACTTGAATAGGACACTTTATCTAAAAACCATTTAAGAATATTTCAATCCTTTACAAATAACAATATTACTTAAATAAGAATTTACTAACATGTTTTTAAACCAAAAAAAAGTATTTTAATAGTGTGTTGAGCCTCCTTTTTTCTCCAAAACCTCACTCATTCGGTCTGGAAGGGATGCATACAATTTTCCCAAATAACTCAACGATATCGAGCCCCATGCTAATTTGATAGCTGCAATTAGTTCGGGAACGCTCGAATATTGCTGACCTGATCCATATACTTCACGTGTTAGCCATCCCCACACATTCTCAATGATATTCAAGTCCGGTGAATAGGGTGGCCAGTTTAATAACTCCACGTTTTGGCTCGCTATATACGATTTAACAATCCGGGCCGTCTGTTTAGGGGCATTATCATGTTGATAAATCCATTTTAGATTGGCAAAAAGAGTTTGGAAGTGTGGAAAGGCCTCTTTCAATATACCATTATACATAACACAACGCATTCATGGTGGTTGGAATAAAATTAAGCTCACAGTTGCCATAATAGGAAATGGCCCCCACCCCCCATACCATAATACCTCCAGCACTGCTGTGCAACTTATCAAGATGGTGTGGTTCTTTTCAAAGATCATGAAAATAGTAGCTGTAGCCATCGGGGCCCTCCAAATTAAACTTTTTTCCGTCCGAAAAGACAACACGTTGCCACTCCGAAGTCCAGGTGACATGTGCGCGCGCGAAATCAAGGCGTTGTAACTTCCGAGCCGGATTAAGAGGTGGCTTCTTCTTGATTTTTAGCCTCTTCAGGTGTGTAGCATTATTAATAACACGACGCATGGTTGTCAAACTTGCTTTAACGTTGCATTTTTCCCTTATCTTGGCCAAAGAGTCGTGCGAATTGGAAGCTTCTCTTAATATAAGTCGCTTGTCCGCGATGGTCAGCACACTGTGGGTGCGGCCCTTCATGTTTTTACCATAATTAGCCTCATTATTTAAAAAATTTGTTATGGCGTGACGGCTCCTGTCGACTTTTTTTTTGCTATTTTGGCAATAGAAAGGCCAGAATCCTTGTAAGCTTGCAATTTTCCTTTCTCCGACTCAGATAATGAAGTGCCACGCCCCATTTCAATTTTTTTTAATTTTATATTCACTTCAATTAAAGCAAAAAGTTTAAGTAAACCAAAATTTGTGTGCACGTGTCAACGATACCGACCAAATAAAATGCATGTTCTATTCAAGTGGCGCTCACATAAAGTGCAAACAACTTTATAACGGTTCTATTCCAAAACTTGGAATATACCAGAAAGAGCGAAGAATGCTTGCACAAAGATAATATGCAAAAAATACCGTTATTCTATCATTTCGTTTTCGAGTTACGAGCAGTTTTAAAGAGAGCATACAGGGTGTCCTATTCAAGTGGCGAGCAGTGTAAGTACTCGCTTTGCAGTCAAGTTGTTGCTTTCAGAACTGAAACAGTACCGGTACAATGTTTAGGTTCTTTTCGGTCGTTTTGGTTCCAAAAATATTGGTTCTCGTATACAAAAAAAGTGAAAATATCGTTTTCGGTCCTTTTCCCGGTTCTGAGTTTTAATCGGTTCTTTTCGGTATACGGTTCCGGTTCTGGTTCCGGTTTGATTCCCTGCTTATTTTTATATAATTTACTTTCAGTAACTTTTGCGGTGCTTCCTACCTGGCAAAGCCTTAATTCTTTATACATTCCGATACTGTACAACCAATTCTTTACGGTTTTCAACAGATCAAATGTTACAAAATGAAATATTGATCAACCAATTGTCCTACCATTTCGACAGCCTCTATTCAAAAGCAACAAGCAATCTATGCAATGTGTGACCCATTCCTCATATTCTTTTCTCCTGGCGCCTGCCTGCTGTTTAACGTGATTCCGCTGTTCACTATTTCAACTGTCCGCCTAGATGGACATGTGACGCATTTTAATGGCACATTAACAGCAATTTTGCGGACAGTTAACAAACCCCATAAACTCAACATAAATTGCGACGGCGGCCCACTTTGAGGCGCTGACTCAACGGACCAAAAAGACAAGACTTGTCGTTCCCCCTTGATCGACACAATCCAGCATTTTGATCACGTGTCACTGTTTGCTGTTTGCGAACAAAAAAAACACACACACAGAACATGCAAATTAAATTTAATGTCATTCATAAATTAAATAATTTTATATATTATTATGTACGTTGTTTTGTTCTCTCAATTTGTTTCCCCCAAGCAAAACGCATTTTCCATTTCATTTGAAAAAAACTTAAATTTTATTGACTAAACTCACAAAGAAGCTAAAGCAAAAATTAAATAAATAATTTAAAAACAATCAAAAAAAATTTCTTACAATTTCTTCTTTCAAAATTTGTGCATATTTGTATACATACATGTGTGTGTGTATGTATGTATAAACTACTTTGTATATCATAAATCCCTTAAATATAGGAAACTCTGTAAGCGGCGTATACTTTTCGAAAGCACCTTAAACTTAGTTTACAAACTAGCAAAATATCAAATAGTATTTGGGTTACAATTTCCGAAAAAAAACACACAAAAAAAAAAAAAAACAATACCTAAACAACCTCAGCTCAGCTCAGCTCTGACAGCTTCTACAGCTCCTCCAGCCAGCGGACATTTGTCAGCATATTGCGTGTCAAACGCCAGACCTGCTTGGCCGCATTCTCTAGGGCACCCGGCGATTTGCCCTTAAACAGATCCATATTGGGCAGGAAGTAGTGGGGACAGCGCCGACATTGCAGGCACGAGATCAACTGCAGAAAGATGCCATTGATGCGATCCGCTATACAGTTCTCCTCCCATTCCATTTCCCTGGGATGCTTCTCACATTCATAGAGCAGCAGTGTTTTCAAATGATACGAAGTGACCGGATTACCGGGTAAATCCAGTTGTCTATCCCGCAAAGTCTTCAATATGCTTAAACAGCGACGTCGACTGGCACCTGCAGAAAGAAAGGAAAGAAATTGAACAAAAGATGTTAGATTTTTTGGAAAAATTGAAGAGAAACTATATAAGACACCTTGGGGAGATCTTTAAAGGCAGATTTCTCGTTTTCACCTTAGTTCAGGAAAAGGAGGAAAAGTTTACATAAACATAATAATGATAATTGTATCGTATTGACTAACAAACGTCAAATATTGACTTATCACATACAATGTCAACTACAAAAAACACCTTGAAGAAAGACTAGCGCAGACTAGAAGGTGGCAATAAACAGCACATGGAAGTCCTTCTTATGCAGAAAAGATGTAAAACACAGCTTAAAGTACAAACTTTTCGAGGCCACAGCGAGAGCTGTAATGTGCTATGCAAGCCGAGTTTGAGGTTGAAAAACTCTTACGTTTTTTCGTTAAACAAATATGCCGACTCCTACAATATATCCCCAATCGTATATTGATGTTGGAAACTGGACTGTCATCGCTCTACACTTGATACGAATGTCAACTTTATTATAAAAGCACTCAACATGCCAAGCTACCGCATTCCAAATATAGTCGCTACGCTTCTATTAAGCCAGCGAAAACAGTGCTTTGAGAGCTGGACTGCATTAGCAATAGAGCACAACGAAACTCTGGACTTATCACGCGCCCACGGAATTGGTGAATGGAGAGGCAGAATTATAAATAAAATTGCTCAATCGCATAGAAACAGATGGAGAGCTGAAACGGAAGCAAGTACGTCAAGGCTGATATACAAACAACTGGAGCTCAACTTATCAAGTCTAAACTATTTTAATGATGCCTACAATCAGGAGACGATGTATTAGACTACACTTTATACCTCACATCTCGGAGCAGGAAACAAACTGTACAATTTGTAACAGTAGGGCAAAAGGAGGATGTGTACCACTTTTTGGAAAGGTGTCCCATGCTAAAAGAAATAAGATCCGAACTTTTTGAAAGAGAAGAGTTGAGCAATATCGAGATGTAACTGCTGGCCAAATATGTATCAACGGCACTGGGCTGCAGACAGCGCATCTTATACCCTTATTCCACCGGCGAACATTCAATCACATTCTAGAAAAGTGAATTTTCCTTGTTCCACTGACGAATGTTGTTAACGGCCACACTCCGACCCCCCCATGCACCGTTCGTTAGTTAGCGGCACTTAAAAATTTGAGATGGATTTTCCATGCAATATTATGAATATTAATTAAAGTATTTATCATTTCTAAATCGTTTACATAAGTTTTATGGAAGAAAAATTATTTAGTTTTAACGTAGAAGTTTCGGTGAATTCCAATATTGTGTGTATAATAAAGGACATATAAATTTTCTGACCACACATCGACCACCAACTTGTATTTGCCAATTGCAAATCGGTGCAAAACAAACTTATGCATTTTGAAAAGACCTTGAAACGACCTTCAATTTCGGGTCAAGACCAAATCGGAACAAGCCGAAACTATACACTTTCTATCCCACTCTTTCAAAACAAAAGAAAAATCGTTAAAAAAAAATGCAATTTTTAAAAGTTTCACAACTTTTTTAGTCAAATAGTTTTATGTCCACTTTTGATGCAAAATTAACTAAAATATATCAGCAAGATAATTTAAAACAAAAACATTATGGCGAACATTTTTGGGAGGATTCAATGGATATATCAGCAGAACATGCTGTCAGAGTAGTAAAACAGTGGATAAACAATCAATATGTAAAATTGCTCAAGAGGCCGCCATACTTCCCAGATCTTAAAATTATCGAAAATAATGTTTATAAGACAAGCCCAAACCGTTCAAGTGTGAGAACAAAATGTTCATAGCATAATGTGAACGAATGTTCATGAATATCGAATAAGCATGCTAAGTAGACTTTTAGTTATCTTTAGTTACTAACTTTATTTAATTATAATATTACTCGCTATTACATTGAAGAGCATTAAATCGAGGCGACGATGGTGAAAATTAGCTGAAAAAATCAAGCGGTAAGAGATGGCACACGCCTATATTGATAGCTTTCCATTAATATCGATGCAGCTATCGGCTGAAGGGATTACTCGAGTGATGCCACAGACTATCGTCAACAAATATTCATGATTTTCTCTGTGAACTAAAATATTCTTAAATATACAATTTATAAGTTCGAATGAACAACAACTGTAAACTATTATTATACCCTTGCAAAGGGTATTATAATTTTGCCCAGAAGTTTGCAACGCATAGAAATATTCATTTCCGACCCCATAAACTATATATATTCTTGATCAGGGGGACGAGCTGAGTTCATTGAGCTTTGTCCGTCCGTCTGTCTGTCTGTCCGTCTGTTTCTACGCAAACTAGTCTCTCAGTTTTAAAGCTATCGAGCTGAAATTTTGCACAGAGTCTTCTTTTTACTGCACGCTGCTAATATGTCGGAACCGACCGGATCGGATCACTATATCTTATAGCTGCCATAGAAACCATCGGTCAAAACATGGGTCTTAGTAAGAAAAACTTTTTTGTTTTCAATGTTAACGTGATAAAACTCGGTCATTAATAATATTATATGCTTTCAAACAGATTTGCAAATTTTGGTCAAAGTCGGATGACTATATCTTATAGCTGCCATAGGACCGATCGGTCGGAAAATGGGTCTTAGTGAAAAAAAACTTCTTTTTTTTCAAGTAAAGCGTTCTTCAAGTCGGTGATTATTAATATTAAACGCTTTCAAACTAATTTGAAAAAGTTGATCGACATCGGGTTACTATATCTTATGGTTGCCATATGACCGATCGGTCGAACATGAGTCTTGGTAAAAAACTTTTTTGTTTAGTTTTGTTAGCGTCCTTAAACTCGCTGATGACTTATTTTATATGCTTTCAAATAGATGCGCAAAATTGGGCCGAAATCGGATGACTATATCTTAAGGCAGCCATAGGGCCGATCGGTCGGAAATTGAGTCTTAGTGAGAAAAACTTTTTTCAGACGTTTATCTGTCGGAAAATAGGTTTTAGTTACAAAATTTTTTGATTTTTATGTAAGCGTTCTTAAACTTTGACATTTGCATTTGCAAGGGTATAAAAACTTCGGCACAGACGAAGTTAGCTTGGCCCTCTCGTTTTTTATAATTTTTCTTTCATTTTAAGTTTACAAACCTATTCAATTGAGCCAAAAAAATTAAGAATTTTTTGTTTAAATTTATAAAAATTTACTAGTTATCGACATTCAAATCTTTATCATTGATATCGACAAGCTAATACAGGGTGGTCCATTTAGTGTTTGGAATTTGAACTATTCATAATTTGACTTTAATAACGTTAAATGTCATTCGGTAAGCGACTAATATTTAGTAAAAACTTTGATATTTACGAAATGGGTAGCTTATCGCTTGAAGAAAGTTGGGAAATATTAAAAAAATATTTCCAAAGTGGTGAGTCCTCGACTCAAACTGTGCGAAATTTAAAAAAAAAAACATTTAACAAAATTGACACACCAACAGACAAGAGACTTAACTACAAGACGGACACGGAAAACTGTGCTCACCTATACAGACACTTACTGACAAATAATAGATCAGTATCCAACTCCACGCCGAACGGAGCAGACGTGTAAAATAATGTATGTGAAAAATCTCTTTTTTGTTTTGTTTTGATCGAATCTATGTTAAATTGTAATTGGTAAATTGTTTTGTAGTGTCCCTGAAGATGGTTGCCGAGGAGCAACCGAAATATATTGGAAAACATCATACATTTTTGTGTGTTTCACTTGACCTAGAGCCGGCAATACTCAAATTTCTACAATTTAGAAAGGTCGCTAACTATCAACTTTAAAAAAATGTTCCGAAAACTCAATTTGTGGATCAATTCGTGAAGCGAGTTCGTATAACTGGACTGGAACAGCATTTACTTGACTCCATCAGTGGATGAACAACTACATCGTCTAAACATGAATATTAACTATTTATATATTACGTTCGTACCTAATAGAAGTAAGATAATTAGACCCAAGGATAAGCCCTGGCTTAATAAGCGCATACAAGATGAAATACTAAAACGAAATAAGGCATATATTAAATGGAAGAGGTACAAGACTGAACAACTATATACTCAATTTTCAAACTACAGACGCATAGTAAACAACCTGATCTGCAATACAAAACGTACATACTACAAACATAAGCTAAGAAGTGCAAGATCTACTAGTCAAACATGGAAAAATATTAAGGATATTGGGATAGGAAATCACAACCCTGTTATCACAGACGGTATTGACGTTAATACCCTTAATAGGAAATTTGTGCAATTAAATATACCAGAAACTCCATGCAATCTGTACCTGAACACACCTCCAATTAACTGTGATAATTACTTTAACTTTGTATGTGTGAATCAATGTGATGTCCTAGAGTCTCTCCTTAATATTAAGTCAAATGCAATCGGACTGGACAGACTGGATCCAAAATTTCTTTCAATGCTGCTCCCCAAAATATTACACCATATAACGCATATAATAAATACAGCGCTCACAACGTCTACATTCCCAGACAACTGGAAAATAGCGAAAATTATCCCAATACCAAAGACTTCGAATGAGTTCAGGCCAATATCCATACTGCCATTTCTTTCAAAAGTGTTTGAGAAGTTGATGGCCAAACAAATTAACAGCTTTCTTGAAGAAAATAAGTTACTCGATAACAGGCAATCTGGTTTTCGTAAACATAGAAGCTGCACAACAGCAACAATAAAAGTAGTTGAGGATATACGACAAAAATTGGATGACAGTTATGTGACTTTTCTAACCCTTCTTGACTATAGTAAGGTCTTTGACACGGTAAACCACGATATACTATTAACTAAGCTTAGATACTTAAATAATTTTTCTGAGACTGCTCTGAAGTTAATAAAATCATATCTAAAGCGGCAGAAAACAAGCTGTAGTAGCGAATGGATGTGAATCAGAACTTGTTTCAATCACGCGAGGAGTCCCACAGGAATCAGTGTTAGGGCCACTACAATTTGCCGTTTATGCAAATGACCTTCACAAATCTTTATTAACGAGTGATGTCCAAATGTATGTTAGTCGACCGTTAAGTAAAATCTGTGATTGTATTGATATATGTATGTAATTCTGATCTGTCACGTGTTTCTGAAGGGGCAAATAAGAATTTACTGTCTATAAACCTGTAAACGAAAGATCATTACAGAAAACTTGCAAAAACTTAAGATAGATAATCAGACCATTGAATATGTAGAAAGAGCAGAAAACTTGGGACTGACTTTTAATAATACTCTAACATGGAATGATCAAATTAATAAAGCCGCTGGAAAAATGTATGGTCTGCTGAGGCAGCTAAATTACACAAAAACACTTCTGCCTACTAAATTTAGATATCTTATCGCAAAAGCTTTCCTAATTCCAACATATGGAATATAAATATGGAATAGAAATATTTGCCAGCAGTGACTAGTCAGAACAGAGTAAAAGTAGCATTTAATAACATTTCTAGGTATGTTTATAGTCTCGGACGGACTGAGCATGTCACTATCCACACAAACAACCTGCTTAATACTAACTTAAACAATTGGATACACGACAAAGAATTAAAACTACTGCACAAAATTATATTTACTAAGGAACCCGCATATTTATTTGATTTGCTTAACTTTGTGTCGTTAAGACGAACAAACAACTTGGTATCCTTAAGATGCAACCTGAAGAGCTGTAAAAAACAATTTTATTATTATGCTATTCAGCTCTGGAACAACCTACCTCATTCTCTAAAAACAATTACAAGCACACACAAATTTACTAATATGTAGTTTAATGGAACATTTTAAAAATAATAGTAATATATAATTAGACTTTTCAATATAAAAACAAAACAAACAAGTATGAGCGCTGTACTCGAGTTTTCCGACTACAAAATGCTCTGTTCAATTGAGACAATTGTTTAATAACTTTTGTGTGTTTGCTCGTATCTTATTTTCCTTTTGAAAGTAGTTAGATGTAAGGCCTAGGATAGTATATATTAAGCCACAATTTTAAAGTTAGAACCTGGTCTAACTTTAAAATTGTGGCTGTGACAGTTTTTTGCGGTTTAAGGGGGGAGGGGGGGATATTTTCAAAATCTGAAACAAAGTTGATCTGGGTACGGTATACACCTATATGCATGCCAAAATTTGTGTCTCTATCTCTTATAGTCTCTGAGATCGACGCGTTCATACAGACTGACAGGCAGACAGACGGACATGGCTATATCGACTCGGCTTTTGATGCTGATCAAGAATATATATACTTTATGGGGTCGGAGAAGCTTCCTTCTGCCTGTTACATACATACATTTGCACAACTTCATGATCCTCTTTTCCCATTTTTAATGGGAACAGGGTATAAAAACAAAAAAAAAACAAAACGAGAAGGCCAAGCTAACTTCGTCTGTGCCGAAGTTTTTATACCCTTGCAAATGCTGTTTTTGAAATGTCAGAGTTTAAGAACATAAAAATCTAAAAAAATTTTAACTAAAACCCATTTTCCGACAGATAAACATCTGATTTCGACCAAATTTCGCGAATCTTTTTGAAAACATATCAAATTAACTATCGCGAAGTTTAAGAAAGATAAAATTTAAAACAGAAAAGTTTTTCTCACTAAGACACATTTTCCGACTGATCGGTCCTATGACAACCATAAGATATAGTCACCCGATGTCGATCAACTTTTTCAAATTAGTTTGAAAGCGTTTAATATTGAGAATCACCGACTTTAAGAACGATTTACTTGAAAACAAAAAAGTTTTTTTCACTAAGACCCATTTTCCGACCGATCGGTTCTATGGCAGCTATATGTTATAGTCATCCGATTTTGACCAAAATTTGCAAATCTGTTTGAAAACGTATAATATTAATTATGGCAGAGTTTTATGACGCTAGCACTGAAAACAAACAAGTTTTTTTTACTAAGACCCATTTTCCGACCGATGGTTCCTATGACAGCTATAAGATATAGTCATCCGATCTTGACCAAAATTTGCAAATCTGTTTTAAAGCATATAATATTAATAATGGCCGAGCTTAAGGCCGCTAACATTGAAAGCAAAAAAGTTTTTCTCACTAAGACCCATTTTTTGACCGAAGGTTCCTATGGCAGCTATAAGATATAGTCATCCGATCCGGTCGGTTCCGACATATTAGCAGCGTGCAGTAAAAAGAAGACTCTGTGCAAAATTTCAGCTCGATAGCTTTAAAACTGAGAGACTAGTTTGCGTAGAAACAGACGGACAGACAGACGGACAGACAGACGGACAGACAGACGGACGGACAAAGCTCAATCGACTCAGCTCGTCGCCCCGATCAAGAATATATATTGTTTATGGGGTCGGAAATGAATATTTCTATGCGTTGCAAACTTCTGGGCAAAATTATAATACCCTTTGCAAGGGTATAAAAAAATTATTTATGTTAAAATTAGGGATATATATGTTTAATGTAAATTAATTTTAAGTCAGTTTTATATTATTCTGTAAAGAAATTGTCCATTTGTGAAATTACTGTTGTGACTAGTGCATTAACTTAAGGTACTCCTTGTAGCACTAGGAAGAAGAAAATAAAATAAAATAAAATAAATATACTTTTGGGAATGTTGGTGGATAAACCAACACGTGTACGTACTCGTCCGGTGCTGAAAATGTGCGTGAACTACCATCGACGTCAACTCGCCATCGATATCAACAATAGAACATTTCGCGCACTTCTTTGATGCGAATTTTGCATAAAGACCTTGCCATGAAGCCATACAAAGTTCAATTGGTGCAGCAGCTAAAGCCAATTGACCATCCGAATTGTCTACAGTTTGCAAATTGGGCGGAAGATCGTTTGGCCGAAGATGGTGAATTTTACCGAAAAATCAACTTTTCGGATGAACCACATTTCCACCTCGGTGGTTATGTTAATAAACAAAATTGTCGCATCTGGGGCAAAGAAAATCCGCATATCGTCGTCGAAAAGCCAAGGCACCCACCAAGTGTCAAGTGTTTGGTGCGGATTTTGGTCTTGAGGCATCATTGGTCCATTTTTCTTTGAAAATTAAGAAGGAGCCACCGTGACCGTGAATGGTAAATGTTAAGTGATTGGTTCCTTCGAAGAAATTGAAGCGGAAGACTTGGACGATATTTGGTTTCAACAAGACGGCGCTACGTGTCACGTGCTTCTACGCCCTATCTTCGAAAATTGAATAATCAGCAAATATGGAGATGTGAATTGGACGCCAAGAAGCTGTGATCTGACACCGTTAGACTATTATCTTTGGGGAGCGGTCAAGGACAAATGTTATGCAAGCAATCCTGAAACAATTGATAAGTTGAAGAACGAAATTCGAGTTGCTTTTGCTGACAATTGAAAATGTTCTCAAAAATTGGGTGGATCGAATGGGCTACTGTCAAGTCAGCCGTGGTGGTCATTTGACCGAAATTGTTTTATATAAATAAATGACATGAACCAACCTTTCCAATAAATGTTTAACCTTTGAAAAATATCGAACTTTTAAATGGTCCATTAGAAGAGTTATAGCAATTTTACTTTTTGGCATGTATTGAACCTATTCAACTGAGCGAGAGTATATAATATGTATAAAATAAGATTGTTGTAGGCATCAAAGGTTTTGTATTGATACCTTTTCATCTAAAATGTGATTTGGATTGAAGGATAAAGAAAAGAGTGGGCAAAGAATTCCATACGCTGAATCCGGTGCGAACTTTCTTAAATAAACTTTGGCTTATTTTCCTAATGTTAAGGAACCAAATTGGATTAGAATAGAACCACTATATCATGTGCTTTTCACAGAACAAAACATAAATTCATAGAAAATCCACAAACTGGAAGCTTAACTTTACTTAGATGCTACCAACTGCAGAATTACAATCGTTTAGTGTGGCTAATACCGTTCGAAGCGCGACATTTGATTTTAGGTGCCAGATATGAGATGAGATACGGGCCTACAGTCGCCGCCCGGTTGGCTACGATCATAAATCTGTTTCAGTTTCAGTTTTGTTATTTTTTTTTGTATTTGATATGGGGACACGGTGGGGCGACGATAGCCAATGCGCCCGCCTTACTGGGACCATGCCTCATGCTCAACTGATCTTGGCCAGATAAGCGCAGTTAGTCAGCCACTCAGCCAGCCAGCCAGCCAGCCAGCCGAACCCACGAAACGAGTTTGCTTTTGGCTTCGATATAAACTATAAACAATGCCCAAATGCTTGAGCCATAAATAAATTTCTAAACGATTTTATAAATATTTTAAATCTCGGCGATTAGATAAAGTCAACAAATAAATAAAACAACAGCAAACGAAAATTAAACCAAAAACCGAAACCGAAGTCGAGACCCCAAAACGAAATCGAACTCGAACTCGAAAAAAAAAAAACCCTAACGACGAGGCAGCAGCATCTTCCGCCCCTTCCCCCTTGTCCGCGTGTTGGTCATTTAATTTAATGCGTCGAGGCATAATAATTTAGCCACAAAAGCTTTTTGGGGACATCGACCAACTTCATGGGTATCCCATTACGAGCGAATCGAATCGTTAACGGTTACCATGTGGGTCCTCCATAGATACGAATCGGGGCTTTAGTCACCATAATTACCCATGTCATTCAATTTTATTTACTCCCGGTTCCACTTGACAATTTCTAATATTAAAGCCGGTATGGTGGGTCTGGGTCTGGGTGTGGGTCTGTGTCGAGTGCCAATATTCTGTCAATATCGTTCAAAATTGATTAGACGAAATTATTGAAAACGTCACGTGATAATCGCGGAAGGCCCAGATTAGCACAGTTTTGACAATATGCCAAACGAACTGATGATTTATGTGCCCTAACACACACACACACACACACTCGGACGAAAACAGATGTAAACAGTTAAAAATATTGAGTGGATCTGTACGGAATATTTTGGATTCACTCAAACAAACGATTAATTAATATTTTTATGTAGACCACTCACTGACTTACGATAGACGTCTTATCGCATTTAACAATATTTTCCCCGACACTCAAAAGCAATTAAGATGAATTAAAGGTAATATAGTACAACAAAATGTTATTTGTTTTGAGAATATTATCAGGAAATTGTCTATAAATTAAACATTTGTTAATGTTTAGAAGTCATTATTCATTTGATGGAAGGCAATTGAGGCAACTTATGGTAAAAGTTCTGTTCTTTTGTGGTTTTAAGAGATTTTGAAGAGAAACCTTTGACACTAGCCGATGACCAAAGTGTACCAATTATGTAGATCTAATCTCGTCCAACTATTTATTTTTATATATTTATTTGATATTTCTTAGTGCTAGAAATAAAGGACTTATTTGGAAGCACTAATCACTATTACAATTACGAAGACAACAGTCGATTTGGTTATTAATTTAAAATTAACATTTAACATTGAATATGACTCTTAAAATATAAATTATTTATATGGTTTTCTAATCGAACGAGAAAAGAAAGAAAAACAAAACTTATTGCTGTAGGTAGTTTTCCATTGATTGTTTAAAAACGGGCGCGCTTCGAATTGTTTTAATATCGTTAGGAAGCTGGTTCCAAAGACGAATAGCATAAGGAAAGAAGTGCAAATCAGATGTTGCTAGTTTATTTCTTGTAGGTATTACATTTTTAGTTCTTTGAGATGAAGCAAAGTTAAGCATTTTGAAACAGGTAGGGAGGTTCCCCAGTGTTAATTATTTTGTGCAGGAACACTAGAACTCGTAAGCTAATCCATGAATTTAGAGCTATATTAAATATTCTCTCTGCATATTGTGATATGTGGTCGGATCTTTTTTTTTTTGCATATATAGAAGGTTGTCAAAAAAGTCTTGCGGTATTTCCGCAAGCTTGTCTTTGCAAGCGCGTAGTTCTAGTTGTATTCGTCGCATCGGTTCAAGCTAGAGCTTTTTGGAAAGCTCTTTTCACTCGCTAACACGTGTTTGATTTATTGTTGTTTGTTTTTAGTCGTTCGTGAGTTATAGCGTCGCAAACATGGAGCAAAATAAAGAGAAAGTACGGCATATTTTACAGTACTACTACGATAAAGGCAAAAATGCATCTCATGCTGCCAATAAAATTTGTGCAGTTTATGGACCCGAAACAGTTTCCATTTCCACCGCACAACGATGGTTTCAACGTTTTCGTTCTGGTGCAGAGGTGATCGAAGATGCGCCACGGTCCGGAAGGCCTGTCGTCGAAAATTGCGATAAAATCGCTGAATTGATCGAAAGAGACCGGCATAGTAGCAGCCGTAGCATCGGCCAAGAGCTGGGCATGAGTCATCAAACCGTTATAAACCATTTGAAGAAGCTTGGATTCAAAAAGAAGCTCGATGTATGGGTGCCACACGACTTGACGCAAAGAAACATTTTTGCCCGTATGGATGCATGCGAATCGCATCTGAATCCCAACAAAATCGACCCGTTTTTGAAGCGGATGGTGACTGGCGATGAAAAGTGGGTCACTTACAACAACGTGAAGCGCAAACGGTCGTGGTCGAAAAGCGGTGA
Source organism: Lordiphosa magnipectinata (assembly GCA_037044535.1). NCBI lineage: Eukaryota > Metazoa > Arthropoda > Insecta > Diptera > Drosophilidae > Lordiphosa > Lordiphosa magnipectinata. Next base: position 43,962 of record JBAMBO010001691.1, on the reverse strand, counting down.
AGCTGCCCAGACGGTGGCCAAGCCTGGATTGACGGCCAGGAAGGTTCTTCTGTGTGTTTGGTGGGATTGGCAGGGAATCATCCACTATGAGCTGCTCCCCTATGGCCAAACGCTCAATTCGGACATGTACTGCCAACAACTGGACCGCTTGAATGCAGCACTCATGCAGAAGAGGCCATCTTTGATCAACAGAGGCCGAATTGTCTTCCATCAGGACAACGCCAGGCCACACACATCTTTGGTGACGCGCCAGAAGCTCCGGGAGCTCGGATGGGAGGTTCTTTTGCATCCACCGTATAGTCCGAATCTCGCACCAAGTGATTACCACCTATTTCTGTCCATGGCGAACGAGCTTGGTAGTCGGAAGTAGTAGTAGTTGGGAAGTTGAAGAGTCCTGTGAAAATTGGCTCTCCGAGTTTTTTGCCAATAGGGAAGCCAGCTTCTATAAGAGGGGCATTATGAAGTTGGCATCTCGTTGGGAACTCGTCATCGAACAAAACGGCGCATATTTGACTTAAATCGCATTATTATAACCAATTTTATGAACAATTGAAAATTCAATAAAAATACCGCAAGACTTTTTTGACAATCTTATATATCTAGCAATGTTATTAAATACTACATTTAATTTATGTTTGCTACTTGCATTGCAATTTCCGAAAACTTCCACCCCATATAGCTGCGATTTTATTATATACACTTTTGCAATCAGGTCTCTTATATGTGTGGGGATGTATTGCTTCGTCAGGATTAACCGTCTAATAATAGCATATGTTTTCCCAATTGCCTTGCTTATATGGTCGTCCCATGATAACGTCTTATTGAAAGTAAAACCTTAATTTAATACCCTTTCAGTATATTCGATAACGGATCCATCAATCTTTAGCTTTAGCTGTAAACTACTCGTGTCATATTTCTTTTTATAAATAACTAGACATTTTGATTTAATTGTGTTTATTTTAAGACCGTTGCTCTTATCCCATTTGCTTACTATTCACTATATTTCTTAACGGAGCACTAACATACATTTGAACGTCATCTGCGTACATTTGAATTTCACATTTAGAAAAGACATATGGCAGGTCATTGACATATATGGAAAATAGCAAGGGTCCCAGGACAGAACCCTGTGGAACACCACAATTCACGGTCAGAAAGGAAGAGAACTCCGATTGTGTGACTACAGCTTGTTGCCTATCACTAAGGTATGATTTCATAAGTTTCATTGCTGTATTGAAGAAGTTGTATTTTGTGATTTACCATATCAAACGCTTTACTGTAGTCCAACAATGTTAAAAGTGTGTCCAAATTACGACGTATATCTTCTGAGATTTTCATTACAACAGTGGTGCTGCTTCGCTTTTTTCGGAACCCCGATTGCTTGTCATTTAGTAGAGAATTCTGCTCCATTTGTGAGGCCAGGATTTGTTCAAATGCTTTTGATAAGAAGGAGAGGATTGAGATGGGACGGTAATCGTTATTGCGTTTTGGAATCGGTAACACTTTTGCAGTTTTCCAAAATATGCGGGAAAGTAGATGTCATTAGTGCAGTATTAAATTTGTGTGTAATATAAAGTAAGATAATTTTTATAAATTTGGGATCATTTTTGTCTAGCCCCATAGCATTTGATTTGATTTGCAATATTGCATCTAAAACATCACATTGGTTAGCACAGACAAAATTAATCAAGTAATCACAATTATTAAGAGCTAACGAGTTTAGGTACGTATTTTCGAGATTGTCTGGTATGTCCGATTGAGATTGCACGAATTTATGGTTAAGATCAACGGGGTCAATATTATAGGTCATTTCTAGCCTCGACTTTACCGCACCAAGATTTTGAATATCTTTCCAAAAATTTTTGTCGCATATTGCACAAGTAAATTTTGAAGTGTAATAGTTGCGTTTTGCTAAATTACATTTGAATGTGACTTTATTTCTTAGGGTTGTATACTCTTTCTGAAGAAATTCTGTCTTGTACCGCTTCCACTTATGGTAGGCTTTATCACGTTTCAAAATACTCCGTTTTATGTTGTCATTGAACCAAGGGTTTTGAGTCGATTTCACAAGTTTGCTTCTAAGTGGAACAGCTTTATTGTACATATATTCAATGTTTTTGTTCATTTGTTCTAATTGGTCGTTCACGCTTGTTAGTGAAAATATGATATCCCAGTTACTGGAGTTAAGGTCAAGTAATAGCTGTGAATAGTCAATATTTTTATTTTTTTAAATTTATTTTCAGAATCTGCTTGTTCGCGGAATCGGCATTTTTTCAGTTTTTTTTATAACACTCAAAAGAAAGTATGTCTTAACCCTAAAATTCCAAATTTTCTGAACTGAGTGTATCAACGGTGAGCTTAGGGCTGCGTGGGGCAACAACAACCACAAGAAATAGGAAAAGAAACCCGATTTTTGTTTGTGCATGTGTGTCAGCGTTCGGCCACTGCGGCCAATCGCTAACCTACACTGACTACGCATAAGCAACACTGTTAATGCGTTTGATTTTACCAGGAGAGAGAGAAAAGAGAGACACATATGAAGTTGTTGTTACAAGTCTGCACGCGCCAACAACAAAACCTTCGCTAGGAAAGAAAGATGAATTTGTTGTTGCTTTACGTCGCCCATAAGCAGTGCCGGCCAAATGGAGAGGACAAAAAAGAGTGCTTGTGTTGGTGAGCAAGATTCAAGGGATACTTGTAATTCAGTGTTCACCGATTCACACAATCATGAGTTCGGCTCGCGTTTGGGTAATAACACGACTGATTTCGACTCCTGGTAGCTATGGCTGACCAGCTCTACCCATAAGGCAGGGTTCCCCCAAGAAGAGAGCACAGAAAATGTGTAAATGCTTCTTTTTTTTTTATTAGTTTTTGTAACAATATTTTTTTTTTATTTCCATAATATAAACCAATATTATACAAAAGATCCTCCACCAATTGAATTGTCCATATTCGGAGTGAATTTTTGATTGGAGGGATTACCTTTTACTTTATGTGTTTTTTCATTAAATTCTCCAGTTTCACATTATCTACTGCGAATTTTCGAATGCCTTCAGATAGTTTATCAGTCGCCATGGCATCTTCATTCAGTAGCCAGCAGAATGTACTCTCGTCAACAGACATTTTCTCAATATTCGGTCACAGTCTCACTTTCGTTTTCCAACTCCTTAAGCAATGATGGACTGGAATGGTAAGCAAGTCACACCCAGCTAATGCTTTTATTTCGCCCACATTGCGGAATGAAGCACCCATCACTAGGGTCTTATAGTCAAACTTCTTATAATAGTTATAGATTTTTATAACTGAAATCACACCGGGATCTTTCAGAGGTTCGAATTTCTTCGATTCAGTGTTGGCCACATACCAATCCAGTATCCTACCCACAAATGGAGAGATTAATGTAACGCCAGCTTCAGCGCAAGCAACTGCCTGTGCAAACGAAACGAGAACAAAAGTGTAAAATTACAGTGGACACCATGTTCATTCTCTAAAATCTCAGCCGCCTTGATGCCTTCCCATGTCGATGCTAGTTTTATTAGAAGTCGCTCCTTGTCAATACCCAACGTTTTGTACAAGTCAATCAGCTTTAATGCCTTTTCCACACTCTTCTTTGTGTCAAATGAGAGGCGAGCGTCAATTTCAACAACTTTTAGAATTTCAGTTCCAAACAGCACGCACAAATAGTCCATAGCCTCAGATATTTGATGGTCCAAAGTTACTTTTCCACTTTTTCCATAGTCCACTGCTTTCTGTACCAAGTGTTGGTAGCGCTCCATGGAAGACGCGGACAAAATAAGTGAGGTATTTGTGGGGGCATCAGTTGGCTTATAGATGTTGATGGCTTCAAAGGCTTCAAGGCTTCAACCACAATGGTAGTAATTTTCTTGAGTTCCTGTAATACCGACATTTTTTGTTTCTTCGTGCGATCACTTCCCATTTGCAGACTGAGTACTGAGTCATAGCTGACTTTCTAGCAGTGTTGCTCGACAATATACTGACCCGGAAGGGATTGTTTTGTAATTTAATGAGAAATAACTTCGGCAAGAATTATCGAATGCGTTCGGCCCCCAAGGGGCTATAGCTGGGGAACTCTGCCCTACGGCTTGCGTGAAGGCCATATGCTTCTGCTATACCTTTGCGTAAAACAATAACGAATGCGTGGCTTGCGGAATGGGTTTGCGTTTAAGCTTTACGGACGAAGATTTGGTATTTTTATAATGTAAAATATCTGAACCAGGCGAATCGGATTGTTTGAATCGGATGTTTTTATATACACAATGCACTTGGATCGGGACCGATAGCATCATTTCTGACCACACAATATAAATATATGCGCGGGCCATCTTCTTTAAGCGTAAAGGCCTCTATTGACTTGCGATATCGGCATATATTTCGTCAACGTGAAACATAAGTCTAGTGTGACCAGAATTAACAACAAATAACGCCAATATTTGAAGTTCTTAGGGTGGATGGCACTTCCCTCTATGCTATCAATAGATATGAAAACAGTTTTGACATCGTAGTTAAAAGTCATAGTTGACTATTGTCTTTGACTACACACTGTAGCACATAACATATATTTTTTGTATTTTTGCTATTTCAATTCAAAATGAGCTCATGCTAGTTAAGATTCTCGTTTTTAATATAACTTCAGTTGATCGCTGATGATTTGAAAGTGTTTTACCAGAAGGGCGATGTGACATTGAGTGGCGTCAATACATAGACTCTATAAATGTGCTGTTAGGCGCAACATTAACTCTTAGCTGCGAACATGCCAAGTGTTAAGTGTGTCGAAATCGTTACTTCTGCTTCTTCTTCCCTCAATTTTCGGTAAGAAACATTTCTTTACTTTGCAATTTCGTAGAGGCCATAATAAATCATTGCAGTTAGTTCCTTTTTTCAACAAAAAATTGTTCTGAGTAAATTTGTGCTGAACAAAAATCAAACTTTTTAATTAAATTAGACCTGGACACACTGAAAATGGCCAAGCTAAAAGCATAAAAGGCGGCCCTATCAGCATAAAGGCTTGAATCTTGACCCAAAATGTGTTGTTCGTCCGATAAGTCTCTCAGTTTTCAAAGCTATCGAGCTGAAACTATGCGTAGAATCCCGCCAGATCGTCCTTATTCATGTCATTCAACCACAAAACCGACCACTAAATACAAATTTATGTTAGCTTCAGCTTTGCCATCAGTATAGCAGAGAGAGAGAGAGAAAGTAAGAGAAGAGAGAAAACATACAAAGTTGTTTCTATGATTTACTTTGGTTTGTGCTATGCGCAGTGACTGTCAGTGCCTATGCTCACGGCAATAGCTAGCAGCAAAACAATTACAAATGAGCTTTGTGCGCATTGGCCTTGGTTTTTCGGCCACAAAAAGTGAGGTTTACTGAGTGCATTCTTTTGGAATTCGTCTTTCTATTCAAGCTAATCATCTTTCCACAATCCCATTAATATGAATTTATGAATAAGATTTCACAACTTCTGTTGATCTGAATGAAATATAATATGTATAGTGACTATTTTTACGACCTTAATAATAATCAAACTACCAAGTTTTAGCCGGCTTGAGGTTATGTTATATTTCCACATTACATAACTTTAAACAGGAACACACAACACCACGAAGATGGCTGGTCGACTATACAGTTGTTTCAAGAACCCCCCGCGGTTCTATCTTCAGTAAAATTTTCATATCGACTGCTTGGAATAAGTGCAAAAACTCACAGCAAAAGACAACGCCAAGTTAACCAGTCTTCTTTGTGGTGTTGTGCGTCCATATTTAAAGTAATGACCTCGAGCCGGCTAAAACTTGATAGTACGAAATACATATCTTTTGTTAAGCTTATAAAAATACATTTAGGGTCGATTACACATCTACTACATAGAGCTATCTCTCACAAATAACAATTTATTTGAAAGTAAAGTAAATTATAAGTTTATTGGAAAAAAAGAAATCGTTCCTAAATCTATATTTATACCCGTTACTCGTAGAGTAAAAGGGTCTACTAAAGTCGTGCAAATGTATGTAACAGGCAGAAGGAATCATTTCCGACCATATAAAGTATATATATTCTTGATCAGCATCAACAGCCGAGTCGATATAGCCATGTCCGTCTGTCCGTCTGTCCGTCTGTCCGTCCGTCCGTCCGTCCGTCCGTCTGTATGAACACCTAGATCTCAGAGACTAGAAGAGCTAGAGCAACCAAATTTGAAATGTAGACTCCTATTGTCTGCACGCAGATCAAGTTTATTTTCAATTTTTGCCACGCCCCCTCACGCCCCCGCAATTTGGAAAAAACGTCATATCTCCTACAGTTTTGATGATAAATGGTTCGTACTTTCTAGAGATATCTAGTTCTTAAAATTATTTATCGATTTGCTGAAGGAATGATAAAGATCGGATGAACGATACTCAAGTTATGAGCAAAAAACGATCAGTTAACACCCACCACCCACCCCACTCATAACCTAAGCATTGCGTTCAGCAGCAATCTTAGTGAGAGAGAGAGAGCGAGAGAGAGAGACGAGTTAAAAAATGTTGCATACTTTTCGGCTGACCCACCTCAGGCATACAGTAAGGCTATTAAACATTTGTTTCCATGAGTAACGGGTATATCGAAGTCGGTTAGAGCCGACTTTAACTTACGCTCTCGTTTTTTTGTGTTTTGGAGCTTCGAAATCTAGATTTTGAAAGCAATCAGAATGTAGTTTTTAAAAATAGTCAAATTACACCTTAACTAACTCAATAGACCGGCGTTTTATGTGTCTTTTTATTGAAAATATCGAAAGTATCGATAATATCGATATTTTTTATAACAAAATGTTCAATAATGAAAAATATATGGATATAGATATTTTCTAACCTAGTCAGTACCAACCAACAACATTTTGATTCAGCACTCACACACACAAAATAAACAAGTTAGAAAGTTTGTCCAGCTCGACTGTCATATACTGTGTACCAGCCAAAAGGTTCAGTCCAGGCCAAAGTCGTTCGAACTTATGATTGTGTCAATCGGTGAGCACTGAAAAGCAAGTTAATCGGCTGTAGTCTTTCTTGCTCAGCTACAGAAGCACAATTCTATGTGCTCTTTATTTGGCCGGCCCTGGTTTAGAACAGGGTTCCCCAAGCAAAGAGCGCGAAAGTGTGACTGTGTCTCTCTCTAACACACAGTGATGCAAGACTTCGGCAAGCATTCGGTGTGAATTGGCGAGTATGTTCGTGACCCAGGGGCTATCGCTGGGGAATTCTGCTGTCGCTTGACGCTTTTAAGGCTTTATTTTTCTCTCTCTCACTATACTGTTTATGTATCTATGCACGTGAAACTTTGATGGTTTATATCTCTCTTATCTTTCAGCTGATCGGTAAAAAACTTAATATCCCCGATATATATTGAAAATTTGAAAAGCCTGCCTACATAATTTGTGGAAGTAATAAGGTGTTTTTTAAATTGCTTAAATATTAAACAGAACATGGAGCTTCGGTCAAGATTGCTGCTCGGTTAGTCGCTAAACGCAGCATGAGAAATTTAACATTTACATTATCCATTTTATTACCAACTTGATAATTGCGTTTGCCTTAATTACACAAAATGCAAACGAAGTTGGTTGATCAATTAAATTTAAATACCAGTTACATTTATGGTAAAGATAATACAAAAGTAGCTACTGTTCAATTAGATAATTTTACATAAAACAAGTGAGAAAGTCGGTCAAGCCCGACTATAAGATACTCTGTAGCAGTTAATGCCGTCGCTCGTTATATGCTCTTACATGCTCATCTTTAAGTTTCTCTCTCTCTCACTCCCAAAGATTGTGTTTGTTTGAATACAGCGGTGGTGGTCAGGAATGGGGGAGGTGAGTTGGTGAACTTTTTTTGCTCATAACTTGTGGATCATTTATCCGATCTTTATCATTCCTGAATTAGGCAGCTTGAATAATTCATAAAAATTAAGCTTTTAAGTGATTTTCGTCAAACATTCAAACAATAGATGGCGCCACGACTTTGACCATTTGCTTGCCAGTTTTTTATAAGGCAGCTATACGATATATTCATCAGATTTTGACTAAACTCCCCAAAATTGTGTGGAAACCGATATAATTCATAGCTGGAAAGTATAAAGACGCTACCATTGAAAACAAAAAAGGTTTTCCCACTAGAACTACTTTTTCGACCGATGGTTGCTATGGTAGCTATATGCTATAGTCAACCGATTTGGATCAAACTTGGCAGAATTGTATACTATCGATCAGTGACATGTTTGGAAGCGATAGCACTGAAAACAAAAAAGTTTTTCCTACTAAGACCTTTTTTCAAAACTATATTTTGTATGGCAGCTATACTATATAGTTGACCGATTTTCATCAAACTTAATGGAATTTTGTAAAATCATAGAAAACTTATAAATACGAGATTTGGGCACGTTCGCGTTGAGGACAAACAAATTTTTCTTACTAAAACTACTTTTTCGACCGATGGTTTCTTTGGCAGCTATTTGCTATAGTCATCCAAACCGGCCGGTTCCGACGCATGTGCAGCGTATTTGTACCCAAAGGCTAAGTGCAAAGTTTGGTTAACATAGCTTTAAAACTGACGGAGGCGATAGCATAGAACAGACGGACGGAGAGGGCTTTAGCAACTCAGCTCGTCAGGCTACTTTATGTCAGGCATGCCCAAAAGCAGCATACGACAGAGCACTCACCAATACTCACAAAGATAAGTACCAATACAAATAATGAAATTGTTGGTCAGTCAGTGTTGCCAACGCCTCTACACAAAAAAAGGACAGCTGAACGCAGAAAAAGAGGCAAAAAACAGACAGATTTTTGTTCTAAAAGGCTAAAAAAACAGGACAAGCTATGTTTCCTTATTCATATAATATAGATTAATTAAAAATCAAAAAGTTGATAGTTGACCTTTCTGAATGTGTACGAAAATTGAGTTTAGCCGGATCGAGGTCTTACTCGTCTGTGCCGTCTGACGTGGAGCTTCGAATATCTTTATTATACCCTTGCAAAGGGTATTATAATTTTGCACCAGAAGCTTTGCAACGCATCAGAAATACTTTCATTCTCCGACCCCATAAACTATATAGTATTCTTGATCACGGGCGACGAGCTGAGTCGATTGAGCTTTGTCCGTCCGTCTGTCTGTCTAGTCCGTCTGTCTGTCTGTCCGTCTGTCTGTCCGTCTGTCTGTCAACGTCTGTTTCTACGGCAAACTACGTCGTCTCAGTTTTAAAGCTATACGAGCTGAAATTTTGCACAGAGTCTTCTTTTTACTGCACGCTCCTAATATGTCGGAACCGACCGGCTCGGATGACTATATCTTATAGCTGCCATAGGAACCATCGGAAAAAAAATGAGTCTTAGTGAGAAAAACTTTTTTGTTTTACAATGTTAGCGGCCTTAAACTCGGCCATTATTAATATTATCATGCTTTCAAACAGATTTGCAAATTTTGGTCAAAATCGGTATGACTATATCTTATAGCTGCCATAGGACCGATCGGTCGGAAAATGGGTCTTAGATGAAAAGAACTTTTTTGTTTTCAAGTATATCGTTCTTAAAGTCGGTGACTTCTTAATATGAAACGCATTCAAACTAATTTTAAAAAGTTGATCGACATCGGGTGACTATATCTTATGGTTGCCCGATAGGACCGATCGGTCGGAAAATGAGTCTTAGTGAGAAAAATCTTTTCTGTTTTAAATTTTATCTTTCTTAAACTCCGCGATTGTTATTTTGATATGTTTTCAAAAAGATTCGCGAAATTTGGTCAAAATCAGTTGCTTATCTGTCGGAAAATGAGTTTTAGTTAAAATTTTTTTAGATTTTTATGTAAGCGTTCTTAAACTCTGACATTTCAAAAACAGCATTTGCAAGGGTTTAAAAACTTCGGCACAGACGAAGTTAGCTTGGCCTTCTCGTTTTCGTCTAATTTATATCGAGACTGGTATTATCAGCATCAATTTCGTGTGCATTCGTTCCAATTAACCGAAGACAAGTATCAGAAACTTGATAATTTTGGCCATATTTAGTGCCCAACATATGGCCAAAATTATCAAGTTTCTGATACTTGTCTTCGGTTAATTGGAACGAATGCACACGAAATTGATGCTGATAATACATTACATTGTTAGTGCCGCCTTCTGACGACAAGCGATGTTGAAAGTGGCTGAAACGTAATATTGTTTTCTTTGTGCGAAGGGCACGGCATTTTGCATGTGTTTTTTTATGTGGCCATGTGCGCGGACCTGGTCAATCTTTCGATTTAAGCGCAGTATGCCTCCGGATCCAGATCCTTGGTATTCCAAGGATATCGCATTCTTTAATTCAGGTTCTCTTAACCAAGATTCGAGACATTTTTTATTGTAAACGTCTTTCGGCATATTGAAACTTTAAAGCGCAGTGAACCGATATACGATTCTTCAGATTTTTATTACACACAAATAAAACAGGGCTGCATCGCTTTGAAAAATGCATATCGATGGCGGAATATCAATATGTGAGCGATGCCACGTACTTGTAATTGATAAACTGTATGAGCGCCATAGAACAAAGAAGAAAGGATGAATAAAGGATAAAACAAAATAAAAAGGGAATTTTTTCCGGATAGGGGACGTTTCAAAATTTTTCCGGAAATCGCAGTTTCAAAATGGACAAATTGGCAACACTGTTGGTCAGTTTGCTTGCGCGCGCAAACATCAATCAAAGAAGAGAACAAAACCGGGTTTTGTTTTACGCGACGCACACACACGTTTTGTATACGTCGCGCCCTGCATGTATACGATCATTGATTTCCTATCTTCGGTGCAATTACAAAAACAAATCGTACTCAAAGAACATACGGCTGGGCTTCGGTGCTTTATGTGGTCGGAGATGCTTCCTTTTATGTCTTACAAACATCTGGACAATTTTAATATACCCTTTACAAGGGTATAAAAAAAACACTTGGTATTGCTTTGTTTGATTTCGCCTTAAATCAGAGTCCGGCGCTTTCCTATCTGAAGTGTATACAACAGCGCTTTGCGGCAGCGACGTCGACACACCGACAGTATACGAGCTTAAGCGCCGAATAAACCACACAAATTTTTTCGCAAAGCGCTAATGTGTGTTAGTGAAATAGGTACACGCCTTGCGTACGTGTGACGCATACACCCATATTTCACTAACACGCTTTAGCGTTTGGCGCACAAATTTGTGTGGTGTATGTGGGGCGCTTTATACTGCTCTCTTTTGCAACAACAAAGATGTGCTTAATGAGCGTGGCTAAACACACACACACGCAACGCCAAAATGAGCATGCGTATTTTGCCGGCTCCTGCCTTAAATAAACAGATTCTTTCTACAAATCGTTTTTGAAACGAAAGCGATTTGTAGAAAACTTCGGGTATATATTATATACCCTCACAATGGGCTCGACTGACGTATTTTTCAAGACGATGACGCAGAAAAGCGAAATAACCGACTCTCATTCGACAAGATGCCATGTAGAGAAGCGACGCTCGTTCAACCCAATCCCATGTATGGGCCGACTTTAGCGACACTCGTTCGCCCTAAAGCCATGCATGGAGCGCCATAAGCGCCGCTCTTTTAACCCAATGCCGTGCATGGAGCGCCATAATGCATTCCACTGGCATGCTGTGAAACATTTTGCTGAATGGGTGTTCCAGGATTGATATACCTTGTTTTTGAAATCCTTTCCTATTCTTTGTACACGCTTTCTCACGGAAAAAAATTAGAGCGTACGCCTTCTCTCTCTCTCTCTGTTTAGCGTTCGGCCCATGTTACAATTTGACAGGCGGCACGACGCATCACGGTACAAAGAGCAACGCTGGGTTGACGAAAATAGAGTGACTGACCCCAGCCGTACTAGAGGGTAGCTTGGGCTTTAGCTTTTGTTTTGTTTTCAATGTTCAATCGCGATTTTTGGAACCTATCTATAATATACACTTGAAAAGTGTATTTTAATTTTGCCCAGAAGTTTGCAACGCATATAAGGAATCATCTCTGAACACATAAAGTATATATATTCTTGATCAGCATGACGAGCTGAGTCGATTGAGCAAAGCTCAATCCGTCCGTCGGTCTATATCTACACTCTACAGGAACTAGTCCCGCCAGTTTTGAAGCTTTCGAGTTGAAATTTTACACAGAGTTCTCTTTTGACTGCACGCTGCTAATATGTCGGAGACGTCCGGATCGGATGACTACTTCTTGTAGCCACCATAGAAACGATAGGTCGAAAAATGGGTTTTAGTGAGAAAAACTCGGTCATTATTAAAATTAAATGTTTTCAAACTGATCTGTGAAAGTTGTTCGAAATCGCTAAACGTTGAAGCAAGCTTTTTCAAGTGTATTAAAGCTTCGGCACAGACGAAGTTAGCTTTGCACTCTCATTGTTTAAATAGTTTTGGGTGAGGCAGAGAGCACACTTTTCACACAGACGCGAGCCGAACTTAAGAATGTGTAAATCGGTGAGTACAGAAAGCAAGTAAATCGCCAACACAAGCACATTTTTTTGTACTCTCCATTTTGCCAGCCCTGGCCCAAAGCGATTAAAGTGGATCGTATGAAGAATTATATAATATATACGAGTATATGAAACATGAGTTCAGACCATAGAGGATTCATATAAATTCTGGTCACAAATATCCCCGCCGATGGCTTTCAAAGCAATCCCAAAAATTCGTTCATTTGGTCTTTAATCTCCTCCACCAAAATGGAACCTCAGCCAGCAACAACAACAACAATAAAATCAACTTAATTTACAAGCAATTAGATGAAAATTTTTTTGGTCGCTGATTTGTGGTGAAATAAATCAATTAATTTTAAGTGTGTCACTGATTAACCAATGCCTGCACTGATATCGTTCACCCCGACGGTCTTTGGCTTTCTCACACTCACCTTGCAGCAGACGATTCTCCGCATCGGTAAAGCTCAGCACCCAGGCGTCGCCCTCCATGGCCGAGTTCTTGCCCTGCAGCGCTATACACTCCTTGGACAGCATATCAAAACCCTCAGTCTTCACCTCGGCCACAATATTGGGATGTGGCCAGGGTATCCCGGGCAGCGGCCAATGCGAGGCGGAGCGGGGCCACAGGCCGGCGCATTTAAAGGCGGGTGTAATTTGCACTATGATCCGTTCCCTAATCCTTAGCTTCACCTCGGTGGTGTCGGCTATCATTTTGACTATATCACGATAGGCGCACTTGTCGCAGGCCTGGGCCACCAGCGTCTGAAAGCGGGAGCGTATTTTGCGGGCGGACAGGTAGCCCGATGCGGTAATAAACTCCACCCACAGCGACATGGAGCGTTTGCGGCCATCGCTGAGCTTGAGCACGGCACAGCCCGGCAAGGTGCCGTCGTCCACAAAGTTGAGCACACCCATCTGGTTGAGATAGATGATGATTTCGAATTCGGTCGGGGAGATCACTTCCAGGCCATCGAAACGGCCGTTGTAGTCATTCAGCGAGGAGATGAAACGCGGCTCCTGCACTTCCACCTCCTTGAGCACATCCTGCACGATGCGACACACCTCTTGGATTTGTTTGTGTATTTGGGCTTTGCGCACTTGGACACGATCGGCACAATATTTGTTCATTTGGTAGACCATTTTGGACTGTGCCGCGATCATGTCCGACGGCACCAGCATGATAGCGGCGGCCCCTGACGACGACGTGGTGAAGGATTCTTTAGGAACTTGGTTTGATTGGTGATGGCCACTCTGACGAGAGGGTAGGCTCTATGATAAAAGCACCGCACACATGCCAAACACACACGCACACGCACACACACACACACGCACACACAGACACAAAAAAAGTAGCAATAAAAAACCACGGGGCACAGGAACAGAAACGAACGTTAGTTGTAGCACGCGTGTGTGTCGCGCCGTCAACTCCAAGACATTGACTGATTCCGCCTGGCCGGCACACCGCAAGAAAAGTATCTTCTGGGCCCCAGCCAGAGCAACGCGTCGCTGCAGCAAGTCTCCACGCCACGCGAGTGTGCGACAGAGTCAGCTGTAGTCGCATTCGCTCGCTCTTGGCTTTAGCAGAGCTAACACTCTCGCTCGCTCGCTCGCTTACGCTCTCTCTCTCTCTGTCTCTCTGGTTAATAAGCATAATGGCTGAGCGCGCATATTGGGGGGGAAAATTCTCTTCTTTTGGGTAACGGTACCGTTAAATGCCTGGCAAAGAGTCTAGTACCCTAGAATCCACCCTCGTAGGTTCGAAAAATGTAATGTTTTCATTACGCAGACGTGACTCCGCCCACTTTTCACACACACACCGCCGCCGTCGCTTCGGCCAACAGTCACAGTCACATAGATAAGCACCAATACCATGAAATGCTACCCAGCCACAACAACAACAACCATTCTCTGTGTTGGATTCTGGCTGGCTCTCTGACGGACATTAGGGTTGATGTTGATGTGGGTGGAAATATGGTTGCTTGATGAGGAAATGGTTAAAGCAAGGAGAGGGGGGGAGGGCGCGGCGTGCAAATTTAAAGCTTTCACCAGAGAAAATTGATACGAAATGCACAGAAATTTGGCCACTAAATTCCATTTGAAATCTAACGCAAGGGCGCTACAATTTAATAGTGTTTTAAGAGATCTCAGGAGTCGGGCGTTTAGGGCGCAATGGGCCATTGCGGGCTCATTGTTGCTTTGAATAATAATCATCATTTTCTGCAATAACTATGTAGAAATTAGTCAAACTTTTCAAGAAACTTTGTTAAAGTTTGGTTTAGACATAAAAGCCTTAAAATATTTATCAAAACGTAGAAATTTTTTCAGAACAATTTAAGAATTCTTCAAAAAATTTGAAATTTGTACAAATTTTATAGATATTTGTCATAAATATCAAAAAATTCAAACTAAATCTATCAGCCATGCTAACATTTTCGCTTTCGTAAAAATTTTGCGATTTAGAGTACAAATTTGGTACAAAAACCGGTTTGAAATCGTTAAAGTTTTGCGAAAGCGAAAATGGGAGCATGGTTGTATGTTGTTAATATCAAAAAAAAAAACCCCTGGAATTCTAAGAAAGAATCGGTACGAAGGTTTAAGCCCGTCAAAACTTTAGACTTGTAAAAAAAACAGTTAAAGTCTAAAAAATGTGGAAACTTTTCTAAATAAAGTTGAAATCAAGGTTAAAGAAGAAGAAAAACTATAAACTTTCCAAATAAAATGGAAATCAAGGATGCAGTTTCCTGGAATTCTTAAGAAGATTTTTGTACGGAGGTTCAAACCAGTCGAAACGAAGCGCTTGAAAGTCTCAGATCTTGATTTTGCTCTTTTCAAAGTCGTAAAACATAATGGGGGAGTTTGTCAAACGCTCGAAAAATCCGTCGGTGTTTTCTAATTTTAAAATCTTGTTGGTAAAGGGTGATTTTTTAGCAACTTTCTTTTTGGTCACACTGTTTTTGGCAGCTCAGCTGTTTTCGTGTCACATGTTACTGTCAAACATGTTCAGTTTGGTCTATAATTTAACCATGAATCGACTTACAAACGAACAAAGCTTGCAGATTATTGCATTTTATTATCAAAATTCATGCTCGGTTAAGAAAGTGCACTATGCACTTCTTCCATTATTGGACATTAAACCACCAACACACATACGTAGATACGTACGCCAGTGTGGTTAATGACAGTGAATTATCGATTCGGCGTCGTTCGCAGCCATAGGGCCTCTGTTACTCCAATTCGTGGAAAAATTTGCGGAATGATTTGGTATAAAACTTTTTAAAATACAACTGGTGCAAGAATTGAAGCCACACAACCTACCACAACTAGCTAGTTGGATGAAGATCCATTTTTTTTTCGGAAAATTGTGTTCAGCGACGAAGTTCATTTCTAATTGAATGAATAAGTGAACAAACAAAATTGCCGTATTTGGTGTGAAAAGCAACCAAAAGCATTGCAAGAACTGCCAATGCATCCGAACGTTACTGTGAATGGAGAGCGCTACCGTACGATGATTACAAAATGGAAGAGCTGGACTTGGCTGACATGTGTTTTCAACAAGACGGTGCCACATGCCACACAGCACGTGAAACAATGGCCCAATTGAGAGGCGAGTTTGGTGAACAGTTCAGTAGATCGTGCAATAAAACACCATAAGACTATTTTTTGTGTGGCTATGCAAAGGCTCATTGAAGAATTTATTCGTAACATACCGGCTGAAATGTTGGAGAGAGTATGCCAAAATTGAACCCAGTGTATGAACCGTTTGCGGTCAACATTTACTAGAAATCATCTTTAAACATTAAATTTTATAGATCGTTCTATCTACTCAAATAATGATTTCATACATTTTTTCTGAATTTTATGTACTTTTTTTTAAATCAAATCCGCGCTTTATGTTTGAGTCCCAGATAATGGTCTATGTCCCCAAACAGGGTTGCATCTCTCGTAAAAAATTTCCTATTTTCTAGTTATGAGTTAATTTGATGATTATTAGTTATTGTTTGTTGAAGTTTAACAAAGTTCAGTCAAACTATTTACAATTATGAATTAAGATTAGACAATAGACTATTCCTTACATCTAACAATGGGAAGTTTACTGACAACAGATGATTGAACTTGTCGTAATTTAGACAGAGTGATGAGCATAGTTCGTGGATTTACATAATTTCTCTTTACCCTTGCCAAAACCGCAAAACTTATTAAGCTAAGCAGAGCTTTTGAGTCAACCTCACCTGACAGTAGCTTATGAAGGAAAAGCACACTAAGGTAGATACTGCGATTATTCAGGATCCATACTCAAGAATAGGTTTGACCAGAGAAACGTGTAGTTGTTTGGTGACATAAGGGACATTCAAACCTTTAGACCATCTTTTGATGAAGCCAAGAACTCCCATAGCTTTATTAGTAGTGCGAGAGCGAACGAGAGAGCGTGTATAGTTCATCGCATACATTCACATCGTTAGTCGAGCCTTACACACTGATGCATACATACGAAGAAGACCTTTTAAATTCGGGAATTGGGCCAAACGGTCCCTTAAAGACCCAAGAGGAAAAAAATAAAAAAAATGTGTTTCTCTCCTCTCACAACCAAACAGTAGCAGAGAGCGTAGTTACAGGTTGTTTCGGTACCCCTTTTCAATGTGGTCGCACGAAAGCTGTCGTTTTCTGACAAAGGCAAACGGGGCACCGATTTTTGCGACCTCTGCTTATAAGTTTTATGATGCAAGCTTAAATTTTAATTCAAATTCAAGTCATGTTCTTCAAAACAAACTTTGCGCGACAATCATCAAGTAAAACTTGGAAACTCTAATCGCACTAAAGACAGTGAACTGGAGTCACTGAACAAGAGTAACAGAACCAGAGTCACTAAACAGAGTCACTAAACGGAGTCACAGAATAAACGTCAGCAAACAAGAGTCATTAAAGTAAACTTATTAAACTAGAGTCACTGAGCAAGCAAGTCATTAAAGTAAACTCATTAAACTAGCGTTGGTGAACCAGAGTCACTGAACAAGTGTCACTGAGCAGAAAGCATTGAACAAAAGATAATGAGCCTTAGTGACTGAAAAAGACTCACTGAAAGAAAATCACTGAACAATAGTCTAACTAAGAGTCACGGAACAAGTGTCACTGAACAAGAGTCTCTTAAAAATAATCACTGAACTAGAGTCACTAAACTTAAGACAGTGAACTGGAGTCACTGAACCATAGTAACAGAAACTTAATCACAAAACAACAAAAGTCAACTAACAAGAGTCGTTAAAGTGAACTTATTGAGCTAGAGTCCCTGAACAAGTGTCACAAAACCAGAATCACTGATCTAGAGTTACTGAACAAGAGTCACTAAGCCAGGATAAGACTCACTAATCTAGCGGCACTTTGCAAGAGTCACTGAAATAAAGTCACTAAATAAGCTACACTGAAATAGAGTCACTATATTAGTCACTGAAAGAGAGTACAGTAGGCAGGATACAGATAGTTGTGTAATAGGTACTCTTTGCCAATCGCTGATGCCGCCATCTTTTCCAAATTCCATTAAATAGTAAACTAGTTGAGATCTTAGAAATTCCTGCCATTTTGTGCTTGAACATATTACTCCCCAATCAACTGCACAACTAGCCAGTCAGCCAGCCAGCAGCACGTTCTTAGAAAAGAAATGAAATTCCATTTCCATTTAGCCGCAGCCATCCCGAATTAATGCATATCTAATGTGATTAATGAGCGTTTAACACGAGCCGGCGACCCCAGAAGACCGAACCTTAAGTAGTAGGCTGTTCCAACTGGGATGGGGCGCGGACAACATGTCCAGGCTTTTTATATGCTGAAACCTTAAGTTCCACTTTAAAGAGCGGCGAACAAATTATTATGTATAATTCAATTTGAACTGTGTGCCGGAACGTGCATTAAGATAATGCTAATTAACACCTCAAGAGAGTCCTAAGATGTTTTCCTCTTCCCGTCACCATCACCTATCATTTTTCTTCGTCCGGCGGCGATAAGCGGCGACAGGGATGGGGCCCTATGGAAATGAGCGAGAAAAATGCGCTGGGAATCAATTTAATGGCCGCGTAAATGTGGAAAATTATCAGAAGGAACACGAACTTAATTGCGGCCATTATCGGTTTTATGGCATATAAATTGGAAATGAATTATGCAACGGGCCGGCGAGGCTGCGACGAGATCTTCATTAAGGAGGCCTCAAGGTCAGCGGGATCGTTACAGTTAGGTTTCGCACCGGAGCTTGGGGTTGTCCCCAGAAATGCCCGGTAGTCGCAGCTCTTTAATTAAATTGTGTATGTCCGAAGACGACTTCATTCGCTGCCGTGAATACCGCTTATCAGCTGCACGAGATCTGTGGCAAGCAGCTCCACCTCATGGCAGCAGCAGCAGCAGCAGCAGCAGCAGCACATACGCTTTATGGTTTTTGGTCTCGTCGGCACCAAAATGAGCAAATGGCGGAAAATTAAGTTTGGTTTGCTGCAGAAGCTACAACTACAACACACACACACACACCGAGATTGCAATCTTCTTGGCGGTGCACCGCAGCCGCATCCCTTCCTGCTGCCATCACATTGAGATGGCGATGGCGTTGCCGATGTCCAGCAGCTGCTGCCGCTGCTACACGATGCGCCCTCCATTCCCTTGCCATTCCCTTTGGTTGCGGCTGTTGTTTTAGTGGAATATTTCCACTTCTTTTGCGTCTTTGTGGCGCTTTTGGGGGGACGACACTTTGACGGCAACAAGTTCATTTGGTTGCATGCAATGCATGTAAGTAGAAGCAGGGACAGCTCAAGTGATATGCCAAGAGAAGGTCATGAAGAGTCGCCTTTACGATATATGTATACGTAGAAGAATACAAAATTCTTGGAATTTTCAAAAATTTTAGTAGCAGATCTGAAAACGATCCGCTGGCACTTCTAGCTGAAGATTTTCTAGCGATACAGACAAGCGATAGTATACAGAGGGAAAAAAACGAGAACAATGGACTCAATCTGAGCACAAACGTTACCAATAAGAGTGCATATGGACGGTACTTCTCAGTTGTAGTTCAATGTTCTCACTTTAAGAAGAACTTTGTGAGAACGCGAAAACTCAAATCGAGTGGATTTGGTTTCGTTTTCGAGAACTTGATTTTGTTCGGTTTTTACTCAACTGCGAAACAAATTTGACGTGAATTTAATTTGAAGATTATGAGCGGGGACCCCTTACATTTTGGGGGGGCTACGGAGGAGTAGGAACCGGGACATAACTCTAACGCGGCTAGACATGCGCTGCTGCTCCTCCGCCCCATCAGATACATCGCTGTACAATAACTTCAACGACCCACTCTACCCGACTTGTTTCATTTAAGTCTTCAGAAAAACATCGAAAAATTTGTTGTGGGCTTGGCTTTGAATTGAACCCGGTACCCTACTGCACTTAACGTGCAAAGTATGGAATGGCGCTTTAGCACATTGAGCCATTGCACACTTTAGCAGATTCTTATCTAGAGGTCTATTTCTCTGCCACGCTACACTACACTACTTCAAGTGTATTAAAACTTCGACACAGACGAAGTTTGCTTTGCTTTCTCGTTTTTTTTGTTGTATTTTTTGTAGACAACCCCAAATATTTGGAGCGTGGTCAAAGGGAGTAAGTGTTGCTTTAAATATTACCTGTACAAAACAGTTTAAAACGATTTTTTCTCAAGTTTGACGCTTAATTGGGAATAATTTATTACAAATTCATATTCAAAGTGATGTACATCGCTGGCCACCTACTATTTCCTATCTTTCTGACAATTTTCGTATACCATTTCAAAAAAACGATGCATCGATCCAATTTTGTAGTTCTTCAAAAGAGCGATCGGATGGGGCAATGTCTTGGCTAAACTGATATTTCTGCGTTTCAAGGCATGTTTTGACCGGCTGTGCAATATGTGGTAAAACTATTTTCATTTTCAAAATTACCATGTCGTGCCTTTGCTCGTATTCTGGTCGTTTTTGCTTCAATGCTCGGCTTCAACGCATCAATTGATTTTGGTGGAGTTGCCCTGTGATGGTTTCATTCGGTTGTAGCAGCTCATAAGGGGTGATTTTTTAGCAACTTTCTTTTTGGTCACACTGTTTTTGGCAGCTCTGCTGTTTTCGTGTCACATGTTATTGTCAAACATGTTCAGTTTGGTCTATAATTTAACCATGAATCGACTTATCAAAATTCATGCTCGGTTAAGAAAGTGCATCGTGTACTTCCTTCCATTTTATGGTCAGTGACTATTTGGGATTTGGGTATAAAAGTTACTTTCAGGCAGCTTAGCGCGTGTGAGTCTGTACGCCACAAATGAACGTATGTAATCGGACCTACGACATTTACGATTCTTTCTCCAAACAACGAAATCCGAATTTCTTAAGAAAAGCTGGTTTCATACCACCTCATTTGTTGACAAATTTAGAACGATAAAGTTCGTTCGGTATCCAAGCTATGGGGGGCTATATATGGGTAATACTTATCTGCCCGACATGCACATATTTTCGGCGAGGTAAGTAAAATAGGGTTGAAAAGGGGAATTATAGTTAGAACATTTTTAATTTTCCAGCTGCGCTTTGTTGGAGGTCTGGACCAAAAGCACAGCCTTATTTAAGCTCTTCAAATTGCTGGAATACAGACGTGGAAAACGCAAGCTGGTGGAGAATCATTTGGCTGGCATTGAGAATGAGCGCTTGCGCCAATTCTTTGCCTCCTTGAAATATGTTTATCTATTCGATGAGGGAAGAGTATGCAGCTGAGGAAAAGGACTCGGCCAGGTGATGGTCTCTTTTAATCATTACTGTGGTCACCTCCTGCATACGTGGGTCGATACAGTCGAATACCAAAACTGTGGCAAAAGTTGTCCAACCTTACCTTCGAGACTATATTGGATCGCATTTTGCCCTATATTGTCAGTACTTTAATGGCTTTCCAAATCTTCATCTAAATCTCTCTTTCTCTCTCTGTCTTTAACTGAATCTGGCCCAAAAATCTGCCGTCAAGGTGCAACACTTACTGCTTACCTAGCCATAATTAAGAATATACCACGCAGCAAAGCCAATATTTTTCCCGATTATATACTGCCCTATATCATGGATTTGGCCAGTGAACTAAGTGCGGTCATTGTGCGTGTGGCCATTGCCCGGAATATCGCCGCTTTGGCGAAGACAGCTGTTTAATTTCTATAGGAGACACAGCGCAATGCACCGAATCAGATGCCCCCACCACGCTATGAGGAGCAAATGTTTGCTCAGTTTGCTGACCGATGTACAACACATTCTCAAGCAAACCCTAATGGAGTCGGGTCTTCTTTGTCCAGTGTTTTTTTTTACCAAAGGCGTTAAATTATATAAGTAAGCTATGCCAATTTTCTGCATATTTTAACCATTTTTTAAATGCTCCTGCTAGAAGAGTTAGCAAACAGAATGCAAACTATTGTAATTGGCTGTAACTGTTATTTTCAGTTATTTTTGTGCCAAAAATGCGATACAATTTATTAAAACTGAACTAATTCATACAAATAAAGAAACGAAACTAACAAAAAGTACAAATTTTTTTTTCATTCTTCGATAATTCTTATCAATTATCGCGAAAGTAAACGTATACAACACGTTTTCGAGTCCGTTCACGACACTTTCTCTATAGCGAAAACGTATTGGAAACGATTTAGTTTTCGATCCGTTTTCGCTGTCGAGAACGGATTCGAAAACGTGTATCGAGAACTTACGTTTTGCTGCCACAAACTGAGCGACAGGTAATACTTTTCCGGACCGAAAACGGAACACATTCTCGATAGTTTTGTTAGAGAAAACTTAGAGAAAATATCGAAAACGGATCCTCAACAGGGTATTTTGTAGTCGGGAAACTCGACTACAGCTCTCTAACTTATTTTATCGGAACATTGTGTTCAGCGACGAAGCTCATTTCTGGCAAATAAAATTGCCGTATTTGTTACTGTGAATGGAGAACGCTACCGTGCGATGATTACAAACTTTTTTTTGCCCAAAATGGAAGAGCTGCACTTGGCTGATATGTGGTTTCAACAAGACGGTGCCTTATGCTACACAGCACGCGAAACAATGGCCCAATTGAGAGGCGAGTTGAACAGTGAACAGTTTAAAGATCGTGGGATATAAGATATATTTATTTATTTATTTACAAATTTAGATATAATATTCAATGTTAAATCTAAGAGGTTTGAGTGGTGCTTAGAGTACTAGTAGCTAGACCTTCGACCCTATAATGTGTTTATATGTTGTCTAATATTTTACAATGTTTAAGGAAAGTATAAATTCTATTAATGTTTTGAGTTGTGGGTAATATTAAGCTATCGGAAGGGGATGTGCCTAAAAATACCATCTTTAGTGCAAGTAGATGTTCGTGAATTTTGCGCTTCAGGGATGCGTCGTTCAGCGGTGCGATTGTAGATAGAGCATATCGGGCTGCCTGGTCGGCGTTCTCATTTCCTGTGATGCCCATGTGACTGGGGGTCCAGAAAAGAACAATCTTTCCTCTACTTTCTATTATGAGGTTTCGAGTTTGCGCTATGGTTTCGTTTCCAGCGCTTAGGTTTTTTACAGCTTCGATGGTGGACAGGCTGTCCGTACAGACAACATGGCGATTTCCGGACGATTGTGCGGTTTTGCAAGCATTTAAAATTGCATGCGCTTCAGCGTCAAACACCGATGCACATTCTGTTAATATTCAGCAGGACACGATAGTGTTGTTGTAGTCGACGGCCGCAAAGGCTGCCCTGCCATTACGTAAGGAACCATCGGTAAAAAGCCATCTCCAGTTTTCGTATTTTTGACTCTCTTCTAGAAACAGTTGCTTGTAGACAGTTTGACTTGTATTTCCTTTTTTATGCTCGTGCAATCGAGTGTTGGTATAGGAGCTGTGGAGATGCCAGGGCGGGTAGCAGCTGACCTTGGATAAAGGTGGAATGTTGGTGGAGTTAATTTCCTTGGCAAATTCTGCGACTCTTCGGATTGTAGACTTAACTTTATATGACCTTTTGGCTTTGATGGCACTGATGTAGTGTTTGCGAAGAAGTCCGTTTGGTGTGTGTTGTAGTTTTGGGATCAGTTTGTAGGTGGCTTCAGCTAGTCGTTCTGGAACGGACGGGAGTCCGGATTCGGCTAAGATGCATTTGATGGGCGATGTGGGAAACGCTTTAAGGCAACGACGAACTGCTGCGTGGTAAGGAGACTGAATTTTTGTAATGTTTTTTTTTGGCGCTCCATCCGTAGATAGGGAGCCCATAGTCCAGTTTCGATAATATCAGAGCCCGAGTAATGTTTATAAGAGTATTTGTGTGTATGTGGGAGAATTTGGATGAAATGAACTTAATTATATTAAGCCTATTATTTAGGTTTTTCCTAAGATTTTCACATTGAGTTTTGAAGTTTAATTTTTTGTCAAATGTAATGCCAAGAATTTTTAAATTATCTACATATGAGATTGTTTTATTGTCGAGACTTATATCGGGCATGTTGCATATGGGCATTTCCGCCGAATGGTCAACCAGAACCGAAAAATAAAACGTTGATAATCATCGTATTTGTTTGTGGATAATTATACAAAAATGTTCAAATTTTTATAATACATTGGATTCATAGCATATCTCAGTTGTTTTCATGAGGAAATTGGCCTAAAAACTGAAATATGTTATTTTTTCACTTAAAGCTACTTTTAAAGGCATTTTTATATTTAATTATTTTACATGCAAAACATATGTTATGTTTGCACTCTTTCTACAAAATTTCTTTATTGTAATCAATTAAAAAGAGAAAAATGTAAAGAGACCAAAAAAAGTTTGATTAACGGTTAATTTTTATTTTGCTTCTTATCTATGTTCTAATCGTACGTTCGCGACCGAAAACATCATTTTATTGTAATTGCTTTTCATTGAATGCAAGCAGGTAGCTGACACAACACGTTTTAAATAAGTTAGGTGCCTCTAATTTAAATATAAAATAACTTTGGGGTTACTATTAACCAAACTTTTATTTTTGATTTTCAAAGTTGTGTACGTTCGCGACCGTAAGTATAGTTTTTTTCATAAGCCATGCTTTTACTTTTTCACACGCAACTAATTATTTGTAGATGGGTAAAACAAGTGATACACCACAAATTGAAAAACGTCAACGATATATGAATAAAATTAAAAGCGATCCACAGAAATGAAAAGAATTGCGCGAAAAAGCAGTTGAGAGAATGAGAAAACGCCGCTCAGCATTGGCAAATAACAAAAATGTTCGAAAACAAGTGCAAGAAAAAGAACGCGTAAGGTTGAGAGATCACAGAGAAAAGAAGAAAAAAGAAGCTCAACAAGAAGAAGAACATAGAGAGTGTACTTGTAAACAAGTACACCCTCGTTGTTGATGGAAAAATTGATGCTAAGCGTTATATGCTGCTAACCGTATCGGAAGCTTTCGAAATTTACAAAAACGAGTCAATTGGAGAATGCGTTAGCAAGACAATATTTTTCGAATGTCGACCTAAACATGTTAAACTCTCGAGCAAAATGCCGCATAACATGTGTGTATGTGTTCATCACGCCAATTTCAGTTTTTATTAAATGGTTGCGCAACAGTAATAGAATAATTTCCAAAAACCTTTGAAAGTTTCTTGCAATTAGCTTGTTGCAATATTAAAAATGAAAGCTGTATGACCAACGATTGCGAAAATTGTAAAAAAGATGTACAATCCATTGTTCCAGTAAAATATCTTACAAAATTGGATGAAATCGTGAAATGGCAACACTGGAGGAAAGTAGACGATAGAGTAACTTTGACTTATTCTGTTGCTCCGCTTTCAGATTTAATTCATGAGTTAGAAGTTCAGCTGCCACTTTTTAAAACACACTTCTTTGTAAAGCGAGACCAACAAAATTATTTTGAAGCCATAAGATAAAATATCAAGCCCGGGGAACTTGCCTTACAAATTGACTTTGCAGAAAATTATAGGCTGGTCTGCAAAAATGAAGTTCAAAGCGCGCACTTTAGCTACAAACAAGTTTCGATTTTTACTTGCGTCGCATGGATGCTTGACAAAACTATGTCATTTGCAGTTATAAGCGATAGTTTAAGTCACAGTAAAATCGATGTCTACGTGTTTATAACGAAGATTGTTGGAGAAATTATAAACCAACATGGCAAATTTCAAAGAATATTCCTTTTTTCGGACGAAAGTAGCTGCCAATTCAAAAATAAATTTGTTTTTGGAGCTTACCCGATTTAATGGCTAACTTCGGTTGTAAAACAATTGAGTGGAATTTTTTTGCAACATCACATGGGAAAGGAGCAGTCGATGGCGTTGGAGCGATTGTAAAAAGAAAAGTTTGGCAGTTAACTAAAACAAAGAACATTGTTTTAAATGATGCGTTATCCTTTTACAACTGTGCCCATCTCCACATTAAAAATATCATAATAATTTGGAGATTTCAAAATAAATAAAATTATCTTTTTATACCCTGTTCCCATTAAAAATGGGAAAACCGCATTGTTAAATGCGTAATGCATAAATGTTACTATTGAAGTCAAAAAAAACTTAAATAAAATGATCTATTTTTTGGTATAAATGTTACTTTAAGAAACTAAAATATCATAAATAGTTCAATATGTTATATTAAATAAAAATTTATATTTTTTGTTATAAATGTTACTACACACAATATATTGAGTATTAAGTTGATTGTTAAGGAAATTTGAAGTGGTTGATGGGAAAATATGAGGTGATAATAGTAAAAAAAACATATGGAAAAATCGTACGTTCGCGACCCGTACGTTCGCGACCGGTACATAATTCAATTTTAAAAAAACCAATGGAGATAATTTATTGTGTAAGTTCTCGATAGAAAAGTACTTTAATCCTCTATTTAAATAAATTAATCGCTTTTGAATATTCCGTCCCATTTCGCAGATTTTTGCATTTTACTAGATTAAGCTAAAGTCGACTTCTATTTCGCGTACGTTCGCGACCACATGTTTTTGGCTATCATTATGAAAACTAAAACTCGATGAACCCCATCTTTTGAACTAAACATAGAGCTCACAAAATGCTATCGAATCACAAAAAAAAAGGTGGGGAAGATTTTTGTTTTCCATCTTTTTTTTTATATCAAAAGTGTACGAACGTACGTTCGCGACCCGCGGAAATGCCCATATGTGTTTGTTGCATATGTGTAATATTTTACACTTTTCTATCGATAATGTGGCACCCGACAGGACTCCCCATTTTTGGATGTCTATTAATATTTTCGACAGTAATGCTTGAATTTTGAGAGGGTCTTTTAGTTTTGTGTATATGATGGCGTCGTCTGCATAAATTGAAAGATTAATGTGTTTGTGGGAAAGTATTGTGGTATAAGATATATTATATAACGCCCTTAGACTATTATATCTATAGCGACAAGCCCTCAACATTTGACGCACTGGAAGCCAATATAGAAGAATTTATTCGTAACATACTGACCGATATGTTGGAGAGAGTATGCCAAAATTGGACCCGACTCAAATAAAGATTTCATAAATTTTTTGAATTTTATGGAAAATCACCCTTTAGTACACCACGCCCAATTGGTCTCATCAAATACACAGCATGACGGTGCCACCGTAAATATTCGACTTTGGCGTCGATTTTGGTATATGGCCGGGCGGCCCGTATGTTTTTTTTGCACTTGGAGCATATTCCCCGTAAGCTTCTTGCAGCATTCGATGGCCTTCAGCTGCATTTTTCGTCAAATGAAAGCATAAAAGTAAACTTTCCCCCAAATTGTGTTTTGTTGGCACAATAGTTGACATATTCGTGGCACACAAAAACTATGTTGTTTACACTTTAGTGAATCTAAAAATACTGAAAGGTCTTGGACACCTAACAAAGAATGAATATGCAAAACGTTAGTTAAAGTATTTAAAATAAATTGTGCCTAAACGTTTTCATTTTTTCCGTGTTTTTGTAGAATGGAGAAATTTTCAGTACAATATGATCGGTTTACAAAATCATACCTTAATCATGATACAATGAATCATAGAAGTGCAAACACTTACTCCATTTCGCAGGCGCATAAATTTGTGAGTCTGTGACATCATTTAAAAGATTAGTCTTAGGTTGGGAGTTCGAATGTTTGACAATTTATTGTTTGTGTAACTAAATAGTAATTATGAATTGATTCAATCATGTTGTGCCGAAAAGCACACATGATCAACCTACTTATAAACTACTTGGTATTAAATGTTTCGAAAAGTTCTCTTATTGGATGCTTCTTAGCATCATCACATGCCTAGGCGAACGAGCCGTGAACCGGACTCCAAGGAACATTTAGCTTATCTGCTCCAGGACTTGTGGATGTACGAATCAGTCTGAGTATATTTCGTGTATTTCTACCAACTTTACAAAAATTGAAGTAACAAGCTTCGTTGACATGCCTAAAAGCTAAAATTAATCAATTTCGGAGTTCCACTTACAATTACGAGCCCCCCCCCCCTCCCCTCTCCTCTCCACACACACACACACACACACACCCCTCAGTGAGCGGGAAGGAAGCAACATACAGATGGAGCCAACTGTCAGACAGCGGGAGCGGGAGCCAATGGTACACAAAAAGCCAAACAGCCTAATGGTCATAATGAATGGATTAAGGCTGCATTTACGCAAACGCGTTGATATTTCCACAGACCAAACAAAATATAAATTGAGGCAACTGCAAGATCCATCCCATTCCACAGTCCGTCCGCACAATTCGCCATGTCTCTGGGGCTGGGCATCTACTTAATTTCAAGTTGTCCGCGGAAAAACTTAAGCATATTTAACCGCATGTCGCTGAATTTTATGTGTGTGCATCACAGGTGGGGGCCCAGGACCAGGGAGGCAGCATTGGCACTGGACCCAGGACCAAAGTCATGGATACTCGCAGTTTTGGTACTGATTTGAATGTTGTGTCTGGAGCTTGTTCGTCTGCTTGTTTTTAGTCTCATTTTGTGGCGACGCGACGAGACGCTCACGCATAGTCCGCATATGCAGACGAAGGCACCGCGGGAAGCAGGCGCCACTTGGGCAGAGGGCCCAGGCCCAGGTAAATGCCATTGCCCTCAACCGGCTGACCTTTGCACATGCCGCACACACACACACACACAAGAAGAGCGACAGAGAGACAGTGATGGGCGGGGATAGGGGGGGGGAACAGGTCATACGGTCGCTGGTTATTATCTTCATCTACTCTGAAGACCCTAAGCCCTGTCAACATTGGCCCTCATCTGCTCATATCGAATGACAAAAAACAGAAAAAATAAACAACCTGTAGAATCGATGGAAAATGATCAATGATCTTGGCATGCTGAATGGAAAAGGGCATAGGAATGAGATGATGGCAAGGTGTGTGGTGGTTGCTCTAATTTTGAAAGACCCAGACTTGGAAGAAAGAACCCATTCAGCTACTGTTTTTTTAAACCCTTGCAACAGATGTGTGTCCTCTCCGATCCCATAAAGTATATATATATTCTTGATCAGCATGACGAGCTGTGTTGATATAACCATGTCCGTTTGTCCATCTGTTTCTATGCTATCTCCTATGTCAGCATTTTAAATAAACTTTGCCCGAAGTCTTTGGATACAAATATGCTGCATATTTGTCGAAACCGGCCGGATCGGATGACTATAGCATATGGCGGCTATAGCAACGATCGGTAAAAGTAGTTATAGTGAGAAAAACTTTTGTTTTGATAGAAAAAACAGGTCTGGTAAGAAAAACTTTTTTGTTTTCAATGCTATCGATCCCAAACTTGTTAAAGATTATTATTATTATGCTTTCAAATAGTTCTGGCAAGTTTGAATCCAAATCGGATGACTATAGCTGCCATAGGAACAATCGGTATTAAAAGTAGTTCTAGTGAGAAAAACTTTTTTGTTTTCAAAGCAAAAGTCTCCAAACCTCGTATTCTTAAGTTTTCTATGTTTTTACATGGTTCCAACAAGTTTGATAAAAATCGGACAACTATATAGTACAGCTGCCATACAAAAGATAGGTCTGGGAAAAAGTCTTGGTAAGAAAACATTTTTATTTTCATTGCTATCGCTCTTTAACTTGTTACTGATCAATATTATATGCTACCACACAATTCTGCCAAGTTTGATCCAAATCGGTTGACTATAGCATATAGCTGCCATTGGAATAATCGGTCGAAAAAGTAGTTCTAGTGAGAAAAACTTTTTTGTTTTCAAAGCAAACGTCTCCAAACGTTGTATTTATAAGTTTTCTATGTTTTTACATGGTTCCATAAAGATTTACAAAAATCGGACAACTATATAGTAAAGCTGCCATAGAAAAGATAGTTCTGAAAAAAAGTTTTAGTAGTAGTAGTATGTTGTTTTTATTGTGTTTAGATAAAATATTGACAACATAGTGATTACAGATTATAGCTGGCATTACAATAATAACGAGAAGGCCAAACTAACTTCGTCTGTGCCGAAGTTTTTATACCCTTGCAAATGCAAATGTCACAGTTTAAGTACGCTTACATAAAAATCAAAAAATTTTGTAACTAAAACCTATTTTCCGACAGATAAACGTCTGAAAATAGTTTTTCTCACTAAGACTCAATTTCCGACAGATCGGCCCTATGGCAGCATTAAGATATAGTCATCCGATTTCGGACCAATTTTGCGAATCTATTTGAAAGCATATAAAATAAGTCATCAGCGAGTTTAAGGACGCTAACAAAACTAAACAAACAAATTTTTGACCAAGACTCATGTTCGACCGATCGGTCCTATTGCAACCATAAGATATAGTCACCCGATGTAGATCAACTTTTTCAAATTAGTTTGAAAGCGTTTAATATTAATAATCACCGTCCTTAAGAACGATTTACTTAAAAACAAAAAAGTTTTTTTTCACTAAGACCCATTTTCCGACCGATCGGTGCTATGGCAGCTATAAGATATAGTCATCCGATTTTGACCAAAATTTGCAAATCTGTTTGAAAGCATATAATATTATTAATGACCGAGTTTAATCACGTTAACATTAAAAACAAAAAAGTTTTTCTCACTAAAACCCATTTTTCGACCGATGGTTCCTATGGCAGCTATAAGATATAGTCATCCGATTTTGACCAAAATTTGCAAATCTGTTTGAAAGCATATAATATTATTAATGACCGAGTTTAATCACGTTAACATTGGAAAAAAAAAGTTTTCCTCACTAAAACCCATTTTTCGACCGATGGTTACTATGGTAGCTATAAGATATAGTGATCCGATCCGGTCGGTTCCGACATATTAGCAGCGTGCAGTAAAAAGAAGACTCTGTGCAAAATTTCAGCTTGATAGCTTTAAAACTGAGAGACTAGTTTGCGTAGAAACAGACGGACAGACAGACAGACGGACAGACAGACAGACAGACAGACAGACAGACAGACAGACGGACAGACAGACAGACGGACGGACAAAGCTCACTGAACTCAGCTCGTCCCCCTGATCAAGAATATATATAGTTTATGGGGTCGGAAATGAATATTTCTATGCGTTGCAAACTTCTGGGCAAAATTATAATACCCTTTGCAAGGGTATAAAAACTGTAAGTGTTATACAACAATGGTTTATTTAAAACCGTCAGTTGATGTTATGTAGTATTATTTAAACAATTATAAATATAGATACGTCTGAGAGTCGCCTTTCATTTGACTACTCCACCCACCTTCCCCGTTCGTCACGAGATAGTGGATCTTCCGTCAATGAAGACGGCTCTACAGACTGTTTTAGAAAAAAAACAAGAAAGAAAGTCGGTCAAGCCCGACTATAACATACTCTACACCCTTTATGTCGCAGCTCGCATTTGGTCACGAGTCAAACGGCCAGTTAACACACGCACAGTGCGCTCTCTAAGTCTCTCTCTCTCTCTCTCTCTCCCTCTCTCTCACTAAGATTGCTTCTGCTGAACGCAATGCTTAGGTTATGGGTGTGGTGGGTGGGGGGTGTTAACTGACCGTTTTTTGCTCACAACTTGAGTATCGTTTATCCGATGTTTATTATTCCTTCAGCAAATCGATAAATAAATAAATGTTTACAAGGTATCTCTAGAAAGTACGAACCTTCTATCATCAAAACTGTAGGAGATATGACGTTTTTTCCAAATTGCAGTGGCGCGAGGGGGCGTGGCAAAAATTGAAAATAAACTTGATCTGCCTGCAAGTATAAGAAATATATGCCCCATACATGTCAAACCTCTATCTCTTACCATCTCTGAGATCTCTTCGTTCATACGGACGGACGGACAGACAGACGGACAGACGGACATGGCTATATCGACTCGGCTGTTGATGCTGATCAAGAATATATATACTTTATAGGGGCGGAAATGATTCCTTCTCCCTGTTACATACTTTTGCACAAACTAAATATACTCTATGTACCTTCGGTACAGAGTATAAAAACTTAAAAATCTTCGTTTATAATTTGTCGCCGATATTTGGTGGCTTCTGCTAAAAATGCTGATAGGATGCGCCAATTTTCTCCGTTTAAAATGCTTTGGAGTTCAAGCTCCTTTCAAAGTAATGCGACTGAAGTGGAGATATCGCACCTCTCTAAGGATGGGACAAGTGCCGATAAACTGTTCCACATTTTCCGTCTCACGCATATTACAAAGGCTGCAGGTTTCATCCAAGTCCCTTCTGTGTAGCCTAATGTTTAATGCAATCATTTCGCACCTCGCCTTAAAAATATTGCTAATGCAGTTTGTTCCTAGGCTATAGTCTCCTAGGAAAATAGTTTGATTGACCCAGGTTGTGAGTCAGATTTTTATAAGTGGACCTTTCAGTGCTCTGTCTAGCTCGGTTTATAAAGATTTCACGCTCTTCTTCGCAAAGCATTCTTATGACTTTAGCTTGTGTATGACGCCATCCTTGTACATTGTCCCAATCAAAGTTTGAAATAGTGGACCAGTGGTAAAAAAAACTGAGTTTTCCCAAGAAGCAGTTGACTTATTATTTACTTAAGCAGTCTTTTCTCCGGCATGTTCATGACCTTGGCTACATAGTTGAAATGCAGTTGCAGTGTATACGTATACAGAGTTGGAAGGCCAGTTTCTATATAAATCGCGTAATTTGGAGTATACTGCGGTAACAGACATCGTCAACATCGTCGAATCTAAGAAATCCCCAAATTTCAACAGCATAACACATGAGGCTTCTTACAGTTGCCTGGAACACTTAATATTTGCAACTTGGCTTCACGTTGTCTCTACTCAGCAATGTCCTCCATGTAGCGTTTATAGCAATTTTTGCTTCTCCAAGTTTCCCTTTTATATGATCTAAGAAATTCATATTATCGGACACTGTGACGCCTAAATATTTGTAGGTCCGCACTTTCTCTAGCGTTCTTCCATTTATTTGCAGACACTCCCCATCTCTTAGCCTGTTTCTTCGTGCTCCAATGGACATAACCTTCGAATTTTCAGTATTTATTTGCAGACCCCACTGCTCACAATAGCTTCCTAGATGATTTAGCATATTTTGCAGCATTTGCGAGCTTTCTGTTAGGATGCACATATCGTCAGCGTACATCAACGTTCTGACGGTTTGGCTGCCAAAGGTAACACCGCCTGGTAGAATTTCTGCAATATCATCGATATATAGCAAGAAAAGTAGTGGACTTATAAGACAGCCTAGCTTAACTCCAGTATTCGTTTCAAACCAGTCCGATAATTTTGATCCATCCCACATGGTTGCAATGTTGTCGGCATATAGATTCTGTAAGGCGTTGAGAATTTTGGAGAATATACCTAGGTTGCTCAGTTTGTAGAAGAGGCTTCGTCTATTGACCGTATCAAAAGCAGCCTTAAAGTCTATAAAGCATATGAACATTTTTCTTTTAGTTTGGATGTAAGACTTGGCAATTGTGGTGAGTAAAAATATGCTATCGACCGTAGAGTAGCCTTTCCTGAATCCGCACTGGAATTATCGTTGCCGATTAACCCAAGTCGTGATTCTCTTCAGTAGTATTCCTGCAAAAATTGTTCATAATTGCGTTCAGACACGAGATACCTCGATAATTGCTGGCTGCCGTTTGTGTTCTTTTTTTGAAAATTGGGAATATCAAGCTCTTTTTAAATGAAGTTGGAATCGCACCGGTGCTGAATAATATGGTCGTAGGCGCGTGTCAGTTGCTCAATAAAGGTTGGGGAGGCATTTTTAAAAAATTCGAGCGAAATCATATCTTCTCCTGGGGCTTTATTGTCCTTAAGTCCAGAGAGTGCACTCCGCACTTCCTGAACTGTAAAAGTCTGGTCTAGATAGTGCGATATTGTAAGGGGCATAGCGTAGCTAATTTCCGACTCTCGATCTTGTACATAAAGCAGTTCTTTGAAATAGCTAGCTAGTGCCGATGAATCCACTTTTATACTATTCTGGTTAACATGTCCATTTATTTGCTTTATGAGTGACTAGAAAGTGCGACTACTGTTTATGCAGCCTAAAGAATGCTCAAAC
The DNA here is from genome assembly GCA_037044535.1 of Lordiphosa magnipectinata. Lineage (NCBI taxonomy): Eukaryota > Metazoa > Arthropoda > Insecta > Diptera > Drosophilidae > Lordiphosa > Lordiphosa magnipectinata. The sequence continues at coordinate 9,995 of JBAMBO010001691.1, read as the reverse complement.
TTTCGATAAAAACAAATTTTCTTGTGCTGGCATAGTTTTTTCAAATTTGATACTGCGTCTCTATATTGAGTTCTCGCAGAGCTGCTATCAGTTTTAGTAGGAGAAACTTTTTTGTTTTCAATGCCATTGCTCCCAAACTTGTTACTGATCAATATTATATGCTACCACACAATTCTGTCAAGTTTGATCCAAATCGGTGGACTATAGCATATAGCTGCCATAGGAACAATCGGTAGAAAAATTAGTTCTAGTGAGAAAAACTTGTTTGTTTTCAAAGCAAACGTCTCCAAACCTCGTATTTATAAGTTTTCTATGTTTTTACATAATTCCACCAAGTTTGATGAAAATCGGGCAACTATATAGTACAGCTGCCATACAAAAGATAGGTCTGGGAAAAAGTCTTAGTACAAAAAACTTTTTGTTTTCATTGCTATCGCTGTTTAACTTGTTACTGTCTCAATATTATATGCTACCACACAATTCTGCCAAGTTTGATCCAAATCGGTTGACTATAGCATATAGCTGCCATAGGAACGATCGGTATCAAAAAGTAGTTCTAGTGAGAAAAACTTGTTTGTTTTCAAAGCAAACGTCTCCAAACCTCGTATTTATTAGTTTTCCATGTTTTCACATGGTTGCACCAAGTTTCATAAAAATCGGACAACTATATAGTACAGCTGCCATACAAAAGATAGTTCTGAAAAAAAGTTTTAGTAGGAAAAACTTTTTTGTTTTCAATGCTATTGCTCCCAAACTTGTTACTAATCAATATTATATGCTACCACACAATTCTGTCAAGTTTGATCCAAATCGGTTGACTATATCATATAGCTGCCATAGGAACGATCGGTATAAAAAGTAGTTCTAGTGAGAAAAACTTGTTTGTTTTCAAAGCAAACGTCTCCAAGCCTCGTATTTATAAGTTTTCTATGTTTTTACATGGTTGCACCAAGTTTCATAAAAATCGGACAACTATATAGTACAGCTGCCATACAAAAGATAGTTCTGAAAAAAAGTTTTAGTAGGATAAACTTTTTTGTTTTCAATGCTATTGCTCCCAAACTTGTTACTGATCAATATTATATGCTACCACACAATTCTGCCAAGTTTGATTTAAATCGGATGACTATAGCATATAGCTGCCATTGGAATAATCGGTAGAAAAAGTAGTTCTAGTAAGAAAAACTTGTTTGTTTTCAATAGCAAACGTCTACAAACCTCGTATTTATAAGTTTTCAATGTTTTTACATGGTTCCAACAAGTTTGATAAAAATCGGACAACTATATAGTACAGCTGCCATACAAAAGATAGTTCTGAAAAAAAGTTTTCGTAAGAAAAACTTGTTTGTTTTCAATGCTATTGCTCCCACACTTGTTACTGATTAATAATATACGCTACTACACAATTCCGCCAAGTTTGATCCAAATCGGTTGACTATAACATAAAGCTGCCATAGGAATAGTCGGTCGAAAAAATAGTTCTAGTGAGAAAAACATTTTTGTTTTCAATACTATCGTCTTTTTACTTTCCAGTTATGAATATTATTGGTTCCCACACAGTTTTGGGGAATTTGGTCAAAATCGGTTGAATATATCGTATAGCCATCCGTTGCTGAGTTTGGGAAATAACTCAGCTAAGAAAAATCAGACGAAAATCATTAAAAAAACCTTAATTTATATAAATTATACAAGCTTTCAGGGTATATTAACTTCGGTCAAGCCGAACTGAGCTTTCCTCTAGTTTTTTTTTTTTTAATTTTAAAATTCTGATTTGCAATTTCTCATTAACATGTTGCATGCCATTTGCAATTTCATGGTCTTTCCCCTGGACTCCTTCTTGGGAGCAGCTGCAGCTCAAGGGGCAACTGTCTTGGATGCGTGCGTGCGTGCAGGACAACTCTCAACTGTCCATAAAATTACAAAACTGACATAATTCAGAGATAGCCGACTCGAAGCTCTCTCTCTCTCTCTGTCACAGAATTATCACTTGGGCAAATGGCCTGCTAATGGCCTAAAGTGTACTTGCCTGATAATATTTAGCACATGGCCATCACTTAGTCCCTTCTGCCCTGCCTCCTGTCCAGGTGTCTGTGCGTCAGCGTTCCGGAATTTATTAAGTCTCAAGTGGCATTTGTTCGCTGTCGCGGTGCATTCATAAACTTTTTGGTCTTATGGTCGTCACTCCTTCTTCTTCATCTCCTCCTGGTGGATGGAAATCAATTTTACATGCATTCAATTACAAATTGTGAGTCGCAATTTTCAGGTGAAAATCTTTTGGGTGACCCATCAGTTGATCAGGTTTATGTGTGTTGACTGTGCCAACTGCTTGTAAGAGCGCGTTTTTATGGGTTTCAGCGATCGTTGTTGATACTGACTGTCCTCCTCCTCCTCTCGTGCGGGAGACACGTTTTGTGGCGCTGTTAAACGTTTGCATGATTTTGATTTTAATGGGGGAAGGAGCTGTAGCTGGAGCTAGAGAGCGAGAGATCCTAATTAGCAACCGACTGGGCGATGGTCATCAAAATAAACACTTGTACAATACGAGCCAGCTGAGATTGTGACATGTTTCCGAGCCATAAATTCAGGCGGTTTACCATGGGAAATAGGCGCATCCGTGTGGATGCATTAATGGGCGGGCGGGGGGGTTTTGAAATGGAATCGGTTAACGAGCAGTGAAGTAAAATTCTTATCGTAAATGTTTATTTGATGCAACATTTTATGTCATTTGGGAATTAAACAAGTCTTTTACGCTGAATATTTACAGCCCCAGTCGTCAGTGGCACAGTTTTGGGCTAGAGAATTGTCACTTGGCACTAGCGAAGTGGGTTTAGTGATTTTGCTAGTTAAAACAGGGGTTAATTACTTTGCAGGTAAAATAAGCAAGGATGAAAATCGTCCTTGATTATGTCTAACATAACCGGTAGCTGATAAAGTTTTGTAATTTCCTACTGACTTTTAGATAGATAGATAGATAAGTGTTTATTTTCATTTGATAATTTTCATAGCTTACAGCTTTACATTGATTAACTAATAATAAACAAACATTTAAAGCTTGGTTTAAAACCGTCAGTCTTCCTTCTGTTGTATGACATAAAAAAACAATTACATATATAAGCATATACTTATTTAACATATAATTAACAAAATTTCATATTCTACATATTATTTAAAAATTTTCATTTATGACATTTCTTCTATAATTAGTAGCCATCTCTAAGTAATTCGCCAGATTATTCCATCCCATCCCCCCGTTCAGGGCCGTCAGCACCTCTTCCTCGGTAAATGTACAAGTTTTGAAATAACGCCAACGAAATTCCCGCAGTATTGGACATCGTCCTACAAAATGCTGCATGTCCTCCTGCTTAGACATATTGCATAGTGAGCATATACCTCCATTTACAACTCTTCTTGGGCAGCTGTTGTTAACCATAAAAGATCTCCTCTGGCCTTCATTATCCAAGTTATCTCGCTTTGCTTGAAAGACTCGTTGCAGTATGTGGGCCCTATTGCATAATTAAGGTTTTTATACACTCTTGATGCACTTATTGACGCCTTGTTCATGTGTTGCATGTGGTTATCTGCTTTTGATGCGCTTAGGAACCGAACATTGCGGTCAATCCAATTTACATGCGATTGGTTGTCTCCGAGTGATATGCCATGATGCGCGAACATTTCTCTAAGCCTCGCAAACCACCCCAAATTATTTCGCATCATTTTTTCAGCAAGGATATGCGGGAGTCTAGAATCTTCATACTCAAATAAAATTCTTGATAGATATTTGAGATGACGTGTTAGACTATAGATGTGTCCATATGTAGTTATGAGTATCCTCTTTAAAAAATATCGCTGCAGTTGGTCTTCCTCTTCCTTTATTTCTCCACCCCAGACTTGAGCTCCATAGCACTGTACCGTTCTGCTGACTGAGTTAAAGATTTTCCATTTAGATGCTAGGTTCACTGTCCCCTTGTTGATGAAATTCGCCCACACAGAGTTTATATTCGCCTTTGCTTCTTTTGTCCTGGCTGCCACATGCTTCTTAAAGCTCATTGTAGGTGTCAGGATAACCCCAAGGTATTTGTACACCGGTACCACCTTCACCTGCTCCTCCTGATACGTCCAGTTCTCCGATGCCGCCAGTCTACCGCCTTTTCTAAACACCATAATCTCGGATTTTGTCTTATTGACTTCCATGCCCCACAATATGCAGTATGTCTCGAGGTTATGGATCATTTGCTGGAGGGTTGAGGGATTGTCCGCTACCATCACAATGTCATCTGCGTACATTAATACCCTAATGTTTGTGTTGTCGATATACAGGCCACCTCCTAAGTGTTCATGCAGATCATCTAAGTACATCGCGGTGACGTACAACAACGGTGACATAAGGCATCCTTGCTTTAATCCGTTAATGGTTTCAAACTTCTCAGAAAGCTCACTCCCAGTCCAAACAGCGCAAGACGTTTGCGAGTATACTTTTTCTATAAATTGTATTATTTTTGTGGATACACCTTGTCGTTGGAGCTTGTATATAAGATGTTTACGAGGTACTCGGTCAAGCGCAGCCTTAAAATCTACAAAATAAGCATAAACTTTTCTTTTTTCCTCAAACTTAATGCGGACTATAGATGCTAAGTTGAATATGTTGTCAACCGTTGAGTATCCACGACGGAATCCTGCTTGGAACTCGTTTAATTTATCGTGCTTTTCGACCCACGTTGTTAGTCTCGTCGACAGCTTCGCTGCACAGTTCATAAAGGATATACCTCTGTAGTTCATTCGGATCGTTGATATCTCCTTTTTTATATATTGGAAATATTATACTGTTGCTGAAAGATTTTTCCAAACAGTTGATATCAAACACTCTATTGTATATAGTGAAAATATGTTTAAGCATCTCATTTGGGGCTTTTTTGAAAAATTCATACGGAACTCTGTCTTCTCCAGGAGCTTTGTTGGATTTGGCTTTGTTTAGTGCTGACAATAGTTCCTCCATTGTTAATACTGCATCTAAGTCTGGATCCGTGATATACATTGGTGCATATTGAAACTCCACGGCGTTTTGTTGAGGGTTACGGAGATTATTAAAGTGATTTCTGAAATCCCACGCAGCTATTTCCACACTTATTTTCGGACTGACTCCTCTAATTTCTCGGACTATCCTCCACCAGTCTTTGCTATCTCTTATTGAGATAATGCGCGTTTCAAGGTTCTGCTCATACTCTATTTTGCTTCTTTCGGATAACACTTTATATTCCTGTTGCGCCTTTGTCTAGAGGCGGTCTTGGAAAAAAATTATAAGGTAAGTTTGAAAGTGGAACAACTCATGACATATTTAAGTCGACAAATGCATAAGCTATCAGCTCTTTCCGATGTGGAGATTGAGAAATTTTTAAATTCGTTTGATTTTGACATTGATAAGGACGGAGAAGAAGAATTGTAGGACGATTTGACTGATGATCTTTGCGAGGCAGCGTTTCCTGTCAATGTGGCAGATCAAGAAGCGTTTAAAAGACCGGTAAATATGTCGGATTCTATGTTGGCTTTAGATATTTGTGTAACTTCAAGCGGAAGTGCTACTCCGTTGGCAAAATAGTTATCACCCTCAACTTCGATTGCTCGAATCTCAAATTCTCAAATTCAAATTGAAAGCTGCCAACTGACAGCGACCTTAAGAAATAAGTGCGTGGATATTCTACTGAATTTTGTGGATCTGCATCAGAGAACGGCTTCGTTCGATTGCAAAACGCTCACACATTATTCAACACCCGAATAAACGGGCTTCGCGCTCTATTCGTCAAACTTGCATACTTAACATGTTCGCAGCAGAGTTTTATTCGCACTCTGATTATAATCATGTTTGACTTCATTCCGATCAGTTCGGCTGACGATTGTTTAGAGTGAGCGAAAATCACCTCGTATGAATAAACTCTTGCAAAGACGCATAGGCAGTGACGGCGCTGCTGACAGCTATGAAAAAGAGAGAGATGGAAAGAGTGAAACCTCTCGCTCAATGCGGTAGCCAGTCAATTCTGAGTTTTGTCCGATCGAACACATAAACGTCCCATCAAAAAACTCTAGCTGAACCGCTCGATGCGACTGCCGGTATGAGCTGAATATATTCAGCACTGAGTTCTTTTTCGATGAATAAATATGAACATACATGTTGGATCACGTTGCGATTGCGTTGTGAGTTGAATATATTCAGCTTTGAGTTTTGTTGATTGATTAAATGTGAGTAAGAATTTTTGTGCCAATCAAGAAAAAAGGGATTTTTGCAGTTCTCTGATCTGCATCAGGAGTCGAAATGTTTTTGACGGTTTCGAAAGACAATAAGTCAGTGCGACTTGCTTGGACTTACGCGGGCACAAAGCCTTTCCTGAATGAAACGAATTCAAAAGGTCAGGTTTCACGTTTTGTTCGCTCTGAAAAAAGTACGTTGACATAGATTGCTCCAATGTAATCCACGAATATAACAGCAACATGGTTGGTGCCGACTTAATGGACGGACTTCCAAGTCCAAGGATGATGCCACTCTACACTGCAAAGAGGCAGTAGAGGTCGTTGTTATCGATGATATTGTAGTTGGACAGTCCCCTTTTTCTTCAATTCCGGTAGTAGCCGTGGACATGCATGAAGATTTCCAACTAATATTATCATTAGAAACGCCCACTTCTGAATTTCCACCCTTTGGTAATTCGTATGGAGACGAGGATGTTCTATAGCTCATGGAACGTGTGACACGCCGGCTCGGAATACTCGCAGTGGAACTTGAAGCCGAAAAAGGGGGTTCCTTTACGTCCGACCATGAAGCATATTTATTACTTACTTACTCCCTTATAACTTTGGTCTTTGGTAAATGTTTACTTTTCTGTTTCATCATATTTTTCTTCAGATCTTTGGAAGATTTTGATTCTGCTATTGAAGAGCAATCCCTGATCAGGGAATTTTGAGAATCATCTGAGTCTGATACTAAATTTACAGACATATCCGAGTCGGAGTCATTCATTCTGCTTGAATCCATCTCTAGCTCAAAAGGCACTGGCAAGCAAACTATCAGAAGCACCCTGGTATATGTGCACAAGACATTTGGAGAGTGACCTCAGTGTGCCCAAGATTGGTGACGTAATCAACTAACAGGCTGGTGATTACGTGGAGAGACTAAGAAGTCACCACAACACACTTGCCAGAAGACTCCTGCGCAGACGAAAGGAAGCCGGAAGTAGAGTAAGACGACGCCTCATAAAACTTTTCCCTAGGGAGCTGTCCCAACTGACAAATATACTTATTTAGCAACTACCTCCCATTCAATAAACTTGACACCAAACATATTTTATATCCCATAATCAGACACATTACACCTGCAATCAAACTTACATAAACAGATAAGTTAAGAGAATATCTACACAATCTAAATTAAGTTGCCAAATTTACACAAGATGACAGAAAATTTAGAAACAAAATAAATAATAAACGAGAAGGCCAAGCTAACTTCGTCTGAGTCGAAGTTTTTATACCCTTGCAAATGCTGTTTTTGAAATGTCAGAGTTTAAGACATCTGATTTCGACCAAATATCGCGAATCTTTTTGAAAACGTATCAAATTAACAATCGCGGAGTTTAAGAAAGATACAATTTAAAACAGAAAAGTTTTTCTCATTAAGACTCATTTTCCGACCGATCGGTCCTATGGCAACCATAAGATATAGTCACCCGATGTCGATCAACTTTTTCAAATTAGTTTGAAAGCGTTTAATATTAAGAATCACCGACTTTAAGAACGATTTACTTGAAAACAAAAACGTTTTGTTTCACTAAGACCCATTTTCCGACCGATCGGTCCTATGGCAGCTATAAGATATAGTCATCCGATTTTGACCAAAATTTGCAAATCTGTTTGAAAGCATATAATATTATTAATGGCCGAGTTAAAGAACGCTAACATTAAAGACAAAAAAGTTTTTCTCACTAAGACCCATTTTCCGACCGATAGTTCCTATGACAGCTATAAGATATAGTCATCCGATCCGGTTGGTTCCGACATATTAGCAGCGTGCAGTAAAAAGAAGACTCTGAGCAAAATTTCAGCTCGATAGCCTTAAAACTGAGAGACTAGTTTGCGTAGAAACAGACGGACAGACAGACGGATAAAGCTCAATCGACTCAGCTCATCGCCCTGATCAAGAATAGATATAGTTTATGGGGTCGGAAATGAATATTTCTATGCGTTGCAAACTTCTGGGCAAAACGCAAATTGAAACTTTGGCTGAATGTGGCATTAAAATATCAGAAATTGCCAAAAGATTAAGTCGACATCGAAATACTATCGCGAATTATTTGAAGAATCCACAGAAATATGCCTGAAACAAAAGAAGAGCACATAGACGGCACATAAAGGCGCTAGCAACGGCTAAAAACATGACTTGCGCTCAAATAAAGGCTGAATTAAAGTTGCCAATAAGTAGGCAGAGGGTGCAACAGATTTGTCGAAAGGAGTTGCACCTCAAATATGACTCAAAGAAGATAAGAAGGCCCGGCTTGCCTTCAATGAAAAATATAAGTTTTGGGACGAGCTCATAGAGGTGATTTTCAGTGATGAAAAGAAATTTAGCCTAGACGGGCCAGATGGAAATCAAAAGTACTGGCGGGACCCCAGTCATCCCAAGAGAACCATGGTGGTGGCTCTCTGATGGTATGGGCGGCATTTAGCTCTGCTGGAAAGTCTCCCATTTGCTTTGTGCCGGGACGGATCAATGCGGAAATGTATTCGGATCTCCTTGAAGGAGAACTTATACCATGGCGACGACTGGACATTTCAACAGGATAACGCTCGTATATACTTTACAAGGCATACGATGTCGTTTTTCTGTTCCAATGGTATTCCCTTATTACAGTGGCCAGCAATAAGTCCGGACTTAAATCCAATTGAGGACCTTTGGGGCATACTTTCAGCAAAGGTTTATGAGGGTGGAAGGCAATTTGAGTCCTTGAAGGAACTAAATGCGGCCATTGTCGAGAAATGGGCAACTATTGACGTAAACACTTTACATAACTTGGTAAATTCGATGCCCCCGCCGCTTGCAATTGGTTGCACAACAAAGAGGCGACTCTATTTCATATTAATAAATTCACTAATGTTCATTTAATTACTTTATGTCCTTAATTTTTGCGATATTTAAGATTTTGCACAATTATCAACTTTACATGAAGATTTCTTCAAAAAAATGTTTTCTATTAATAAAAAACAAGAAAGCCAAGCTAACTTCGTCTGTGCCAAAGTTTTTATACCCTTGCAAATGCAAATGTCGAAATTTAAGAACGCTTACATATAAATCAAAAATTTTTCTAACTAAAACCCATTTTCCGACAGATAAACATCTGATTTTGACCAAATTTCGCGAATCTTTATGAAAACAACTCAAATTAACAAACGCCGAGTTTAAGAACGATCAAATTGAAAACAAAAAAGTTTTGCTCACTAAGACTCGTTTTCCGACCGATCGGCCCTATGGCAGCCTTAAGATATAGTCATCCGATATCGACCCAACCTTGCGAATCTATTTAAAAGCATATAAAATCAGTCATCAGCGAGTTTAAGGACGCTAGCATAAAAAACAAAAAACATTCCTTACTAAGAATCATTTTCGACCGATCGGTCATATGGCAACCATAAGATATAGTCACCCGATGTCGATCAACTTTTTCAAATTAGTTTGAAAGCGTTTAATGTTAATAATCACCTTCCTTAAGGAAGATTTACTTGAATACAAATAAGTTTTTTTTCACTAAGACCCATTTTCCGACCGATCGGTCCTATGGCAGCTATAAGATATAGTCATCCGATTTTGACCAAAATTTGCAAATCTGTTTGAAAGCATAGAATATTAATAATAGCCGAGCATGAGGACGCTTACAGTGAAAACAAAAAAGTTTTTCTCACTAAGACCCATTTTCTGACCGATGCTTCCAATGACAGCTATAAGATATAGTCATCCGATC
>JBAMBO010001690.1:0-28626 GCA_037044535.1 Lordiphosa magnipectinata | reverse complement strand
GTCGGGTCCAGCAGCTAAAACTACCTAATCGATTTTATTCTAAATTAGCCCATGGTGCAACTTAACGTAAATGAAATGCATTGTTTTCTTTTAATATTGCCCATGGTTTTGCTTATCACAAACACACACACCTATTGTAAATCTGTATGCTCAGCCTTGTGTTGATCGCATTCTCTCGCTCTGTAATAATTGCCTTTAAGCAGCGCGTAACTGCACGTGCTCTCTTCACTCTCTTTATCGCTCTCTCGGTGCATTTGGGCAGCCGCATTTTGGTTATCTGTTTGGTTTGCCTGCCCACGCACTCAGTCTTTTCGCAATCTCAGCATCGAAGCGGACCTTTGCTCCCAGCTCAACTCGCAAATAAAAACCCGAAATTGAAACAAAAACCGTCTAATTTATTTAAATAAATCGCAACTAAAACTAACAAAAAAGCTTGTTAGTCAAACATTGGTGACCCCGACGTGATATGTGCACTAAACAATTATAAAATTATTAACAAATTGTGAACAATTCGTGTGCGCAAACTCACAAGCATTAATTGCCGGCAAAGCCGTTTGCCCTTTTTTGCATTTCATTTCGTTGGCTGGTGTGCGTGTGCTTGAGTGGTTGATCAATTCGCTTAAGCCAATAAATAAAACATTAACAATAAATAAAATAATCGAGTGATTTGTGCGTTAATCTGTCGGTCTGTACATACATACGTACATAAGTACCGCAAAACCTCGCGCCCGCTCAAACGCACACACACACACACATACATACACACGTACATACACACGTACATAAGCATACATAGATCCCGTTGCCTTCCGTTCCGTTATTTGCCGTTTGTCTTGCGTTGTGGTTCTCGCTGAAAATTTATTTCGCTGTTGCTATGACGAACACAACGGAACTTTCGACATCGAATCAACCCGCGGACAGGGTGCCGTTTTTAAAACGCAAGGCAACCTCTGTGTATGGACAATTGCAAAAGGTACAAAGTTCGCTAACCGCAGATTCGCTTGAGTCTTGTGACGAGACTCTGCTCACCACGCGTTTAGAGCAAATCGAAGAGCTGAAAGTGTCATTTCATCAGACCCACAATAGTCTCGAAGAGCTTGACTTTGACGAAATTGGTAGTGATCTCCGCGAGAACTTCGATGAGTTGTTCGTTACACTCAAGTCGTCGGTTCGGTGTAATATTGCCAAACGTGGCTCGCAGATGCCGCCAAGTTCTACCTTTCGTGAAGGTTTTACTGCACCTCCTTCAACAAGGTCTCCTTCAACTAGGACTTCAACTAGTCCCCCTTCAACTAGGCCGAAACCAGTTACTACATTGCCTCCTGTCAAATTGCCAATATTTAGTGGAGGGTACACGAACTGGTCTGACTTTTATTCTATGTTCACGACGATCATAGATAATCATCCTGATCTCACTGATGTGGAAAAGTTGCAGCATCTACGTTCGTGTCTCAAGGATTCTGCACTGGATACAATTCGCTCATTGGAGATTTCGAACGATAATTATCAGATTGCTTTAGAACTCTTAGAAAATAGATTTGATAACCGACGTTTAGTTTTTCAGGCACACATCATGGAGATCTTGGGGCTGAGGGCAGTGGAGAATGGGTCAGTGGCTATGCTTCGGGAGCTATCGGACAAGTTCAACGCACACATCCGCGCCTTGAAAAGCTTGGGAAACACACAGCAGATCGCCGGATGCATCATTGTGCAGGTGCTTCTACAAAAAATGGACCCTGTATCTCAAGCCAAGTGGGAGGAAAAGCTGGATGAACCAGCATTTGTGAATTTAATTCCATCATGGGAGTCAATAGCCTCTTTTCTGGAGCAGCGGTGCAGAACATTGGAAACTGTGGATTTCGCTATGGCAAGCTATACGCCGAGCGCTCAGGTGGGCAAGAATAAAAAACCTAACACTAGTAGATTATCTTTGGTTGCCACTAATACAGCGTCCTCGGGCTGCGTTTTTTGTGATAACGCTAGCCATGGCATTTATAATTGCTCGAGATTTGGAAACTTGTCATCTGCCCTTCGTCTGACAGAAGCTAAGAAACTTGGCCTCTGTTTAAATTGTTTAAAAAGAGGTCATCGGGTGCGCCAATGCAGTTCAACCAATTGTCGTACTTGCGGATCTAAGCATCATACACTCCTCCATCTTGGCAATGCTGTTTCCACTGCTCCACAGGGTGTCTCATCTTCGCGGCAGCCAATCAACACCCTTTCGTCAAACCATAGCACTGCACCCCCTGTATCTTTCTCTGCCCCAACCACTTTAGTAGCCCAAGATCTCAACAATGATGTCGTGCTCTTGGCTACTGCCATAATTTTGGTAAAAAATCGTTCCGGTTCATATGTTCCATGTCGTACATTGCTTGATTCAGGTTCACAGTTGCATCTTATAACGTCCCGATTTGCAAGTCAGCTGCAGCTTAAGAAAGCGAAGTCAATCGCTACTATTTCTGGCATCGGCGATTCCAGTTTTGCAACCGATGGATACGCTGTTAGTGTCAGCCTGCAATCTCAAGCATCGGATTACTCTACAAACATTACGGCCCTGGTAGCTACCACTATAACCGATAAGCAACCCAGCTTTAATGTCAACATTGCTGATTGGAATATACCTTCCAACATTAAGCTAGCCGATCCTGCGTTTTACAAACCACAGCGCGTGGACTTGCTAATTGGAGCTAGCCTTTTTTATGAGCTGCTCTGCGTGGGTCAAATTAGGCTGTTGCCAGGATTGCCACTTATTCAAAAGACTCGGTTAGGTTGGGTTGTCTCTGGTGGTGGACGCACGAATTGCACTTCTCTTATGGCAACCAATCAATCTTCAGAGCCCAAATTAGCCGTGAGTTTGGATTCTCGACTGGATGAACTTCTTCATAGATTTTGGGAAGTTGAAAGTTGCTCCGAACCAATTGTAAAGGCGTCTAAGGAGGATCTTGAGTGTGAGGCACACTTCGTAAAACACTTCAGGCGATTGTGTACTGGCGAGTATTCTGTTCGGCTGCCAGTCAAGCTCAATTTAGATCTTCTCGGAGAATCGTACCCTCAGGCACTTCGTAGGTTCTTGTCCCTAGAGAGAAAGTTGGAGCGTCATTCATCTCTCAAGGATCAATATTCATCTTTTATACGGGAATATTTACAATTGAACCACATGTCACCTGTCCCTGCTGAATCTCTGAATATGTGCAGATACTTTCTTCCGCACCACTGCGTCATAAAGGAAGATAGTTCTTCGACCAGACTTCGGGTCGTGTTTGATGGCTCAGCATCAACTTCATCTGGTTACTCCTTAAATGAGGTGTTGATGGCAGGACCGGTAATTCAACCTAAATTGTTCCTGATACTGATTCGGTTTCGCTCTTGTCTGGTTGCAATCACTGGAGATATCTGCAAAATGTATCGTTGTATTAGAGTTCCGCCTCCAGATAGCTTCTTGCAGTGCATTCTATGGAGGGATTCGCCTGAAGAGGATGTAAAGGTGTACAAGCTTGACACTGTGACCTATGGGACTAAGCCGGCATCATTTTTATCGGTTCGCGCTATGCACCAATTGGCCATCGACGAGCAAACTGCATTTCCCGTTGGATCAAAGGTGCTTCGGAGGGATTTTTATGTCGATGACATGATTTCTGGAGGCGATTCCGTAGAGGAGGCGATCGACATCATGCACCAGACAGCTGGAATTCTGGCTAAAGGTCAATTCAAGCTTCGGAAATGGTGTTCCAATCGGCCAGCCGTTCTAGAAGGAGTTGCTGATGAAGACAAAGAGTCGTACCTAAAGTTTGATGATGGTAGCGATTTTACTAAGACACTCGGTCTTGCTTGGGATCCTTCTTCTGATCAGCTTTTGTTCGTTTTTTCCGTTTTGCATCCCACTGAAAAGCCCTGCAGGCGATCAGTTTTGTCAACTATCGCTCGTTTTTACGATCCACTTGGTCTTGTTGGACCAGTTATAACAAAGGCAAAAATATTCCTTCAGCAGCTTTGCAAGGAAAAATTGTCTTGGGACGAAAGCCTTCCATCGGCAATGCATTCAGCTTGGCTTGAATTGTGCAGCAGCTTTGGTCATGTACGTCGCTCCGAGTTTCCCCGTTTAGCATTGATTCCAAACTCTGACTTGGAAATACATGGATTCTGCGATGCCAGCCTTGAGGCATATGGTGCTTGCGTGTATGTGGTATCTAAAGGAGAGCAAACCAGTAGCCACCTTCTTTGCTCTAAGTCCCGAGTAGCGCCTTTGAAGTCAATCACTGTGCCTAAGCTGGAGTTATGTGGAGCAGAGCTGCTGGCGAAGCTGATGGATGAAATAGCTCGGATGGATGTCTTTAAGGGCCAGTATTATTGCTGGTGCGATTCTGCTGTTGTTCTATCATGGATTCGAGAGGAGCCGGCAAGGTTCAATGTATTTGTTGCCAATCGAGTGTCCACGGTTCAGGATCTTACTGGTACAATGGAATGGCGTTACGTCCCAACGGCCTTAAACCCTGCTGATATACTCTCTAGAGGTGCGCTTCCTGGAGAATTGAATCAATCTTCGCTCTGGGCCAACGGCCCAGATTTTCTGTGTGGCAGTAAAATCGATTGGCCTTCCTCTGTTCTTCAGGAAAAGCCCACTCTTGAGCTGCGAAAAAGCCGCGTGTTTGGATACGTCTACAAATTTTGCAATCGAATTCGGCATCCTGGACTGAATGCTTCGGATGTTCATCATGGCACCCAACTTTTATTACGTCTTGTTCAGAGAACTCATCTTTGGGAGGACATTAAATCATTGCAGACAAAAGGAATGGTGGCCTCGTCGAGTACCATCTCTTCTCTTACTCCGTTTGTGGATCAGTTTGGGCTTCTCCGGGTCGATGGTCGTTTAAAAACCTCATCGCTGAGCTTTGATAGCCGTCATCCTATCATTCTTCCCAAAAACCACCCTGTCACACTCGCTATCATCAAGCACTTTCATGAGCGGAACCTTCACACTGGACCCCGAGCACTTTTGGGATTAATTCGATCTCTATACTGGCCTATTGGGGGGAGAAAGACCGTAAACAAGGCTGTAAACAGATGCGTGCGATGTTTTAGAGCGAAGCCTCGGCTTGTAGAGCACATAATGGCAGACCTTCCAAAGGAGCGGCTTGATGGATCCCATGCGTTCGATGTAACTGGTGTGGATTACTGCGGACCATTCTTCTACAAACCTGAAGTTCGCAGCAAAGGTCCTGTCAAATGCTACGTCTCTGTATTCATTTGCTTCGCCACCAAGGCTGTTCACTTGGAGCTAGTCAAAGACCTTTCTACACAGGCTTTTCTTCACGCTCTTAAACGCTTCATTTGCACTAGACGCAAGCCGAGTCAAATCTGGTCAGACAACGCCACAAACTTTGTTGGCGCGAGGAATGAGTTGCTGGATCTGAGGCGATTGGTTCTAAGCGATGCTCATCAGAAGTCAGTGCTCGAGTTTTGTTTGGCAGACATGATCGATTGGCGATTCATCCCTCCCCGTTCCCCTCATTTCGGTGGGCTTTGGGAGGCGGCAGTTAAAACTGCCAAGCATCACTTCTACCGAGCTGTGGGCCCTTCCATACTCAATTTTGAAGAGCTACGAACCCTTGTATGCCACATCACGGCCGTCATTAATTCCAGACCTTTAGTCTCAATTTCAGAAAATCCTGCTGATCTTGACGTGCTGACGCCTGCGCATTTTTTGAATGGTGGTCCGCCTGCGTCCTTTGTCGAGCCTGATGTAACCCAGTTAAATTTCAACCGTTTGGATGGCTGGCAGCGTGTTGCCTACTTGCAACAAATATTTTGGTCTCGTTGGCGAGAGGAGTACCTCACTCTCCTGCAGCAGCGCTCCAAATGGCGCACTCCAAAACCTGGCTTGGCAGTCAACGATGTGGTTCTTGTCAAAGATGAGAATCTTCCACCATTAAAATGGCCTTTAGCACGAGTGGTCGAGCTGATTGCTGGAGGAGATGGTGTATCCCGAGTGGCTGTGCTAAAAACTGCAACTGGAGTCACTAAGCGAGCCGTCAACAAGCTGTGCCTGCTGCCCCTTAAAGAAGATGTTGAAAGCCGTACTTCCAACGGGGGGAGTATGTCGGGTCCAGCAGCTAAAACTACCTAATCGATTTTATTCTAAATTAGCCCATGGTGCAACTTAACGTAAATGAAATGCATTGTTTTCTTTTAATATTGCCCATGGTTTTGCTTATCACAAACACACACACCTATTGTAAATCTGTATGCTCAGCCTTGTGTTGATCGCATTCTCTCGCTCTGTAATAATTGCCTTTAAGCAGCGCGTAACTGCACGTGCTCTCTTCACTCTCTTTATCGCTCTCTCGGTGCATTTGGGCAGCCGCATTTTGGTTATCTGTTTGGTTTGCCTGCCCACGCACTCAGTCTTTTCGCAATCTCAGCATCGAAGCGGACCTTTGCTCCCAGCTCAACTCGCAAATAAAAACCCGAAATTGAAACAAAAACCGTCTAATTTATTTAAATAAATCGCAACTAAAACTAACAAAAAAGCTTGTTAGTCAAACATCTAAATTCCCGCGGAACTGGGCATCTTCCAATAAAATGTTGCATCGTCTCATCCTCATTGAGATTACATAGGTTGCATTGTCTTGACCGGGTATTATTAAAAGAGTTTCCATTTAACCATGGAAGGCCTCCGCGAGCCTTTATAATCCAGGATATTTTCTTCTGTGGGAAGTTTTCACAGCAAAATTCAGATGCCTTGTTATAGTCAAGGTATTTGTAAATCCTAGTTTCGCTGGCTCGTGCACTGTCAGTTAATTGATTTGACCTCTCAAGTTTCATTTGAGTTAGTAGATCGATACATATATTGCACCATTCCGTTTGATTTACTTCATCAGGTAGTTGGATATCCGAAGCTCGAAGGTGCCTAGCTAGGTCGTCGTACCAATAAATTTTCTCTCTTCTGATTACATTTGACAGAATGTGCGGTAGTCGGGTGGGTTCATATTCAAATAGAGTTTTGGTAATGTATCTAAGGTGCAAATTATATGTATAGTGGAACGCCCCTTCTACTCCAGTTTCAAGGTTCAGCACATAGTTCGGGGTATTCGCAGGTAACCTTAGTATTTTCTTTATAAAATATCGTTGCAATGCATCTACTTCATCAAATAAAGAGTTGCCCCATACTTGCGCGCCATAAGTTTGTACTGCACGGGTAACAGCTTGAAAAAGTTTCCATTTTGCTTTAAGGTTTATGTTCGGCTTGCTTAAGAAACTATTCCATGCCATGTTGATCCCTTGTTTGGCCTCCCTGTTTTTATCGCTTAGGTGCTTGTTAAAAATCAGGCTTGGCGTAAATATAATTCCCAAGTATTTATATTTGCTTACAACTTTTATTGGGTTCCCTTGATAGGTCCATTTTTCGTCCGCAACCTGCCTTCCACGTTGACGAAAAACCATAATCTCCGATTTAAGCATATTTACTTCCATTCCCCATAAGCCACAATAACTCTCAAGGCGGTTGACCATACGTTGCAATGTGCTGGGAGTGTCAGCTAGCAAGACGATATCGTCTGCATATAAAAGGAGCCTGATTTTTAATTCGTCTATGTTAAGGCCACCACCCAAGCTTTCATGGAGATCATTAATATATAATGCAAATAGTAAAGGGGGATAACAAGCATCCTTGCTTTACACCATTATAAGTTTCAAAACTTTCCGACAACTGGTTTCCGTTCCATACTGTGCTGCTAGATACTGCGTATACTTTTTCAATAAAGTTCACGATTTTCGTGGGAACTCCGATTGAGTGTAGCTTAAATATCAATAGTTGCCTTGGGACTCTGTCAAATGCTGCCTTAAAATCAACAAAGTATGCATACGTTTTCTTATTTTTTGCGAACCTGATTTTGACTATTGATGCAAGATTGTAGATGTTGTCGTTTGTAGAGTATTTTTTGCGCAATCCTGCCTGATATTTGTTTAGCTTGCCATATTTTGTTACCCATTCCGATAGCCGATCGTTCAGGACGCCCATCATTATTTTTGCTCCACAGTTCATAAACGAGATGCCCCTGCAATTTCCGACATTGTTTGGGTCGCCTTTTTTGAATATGGGAAAAATTATGCTTTTTATAAAGGAGTCGTCTAGATATTCACTGTTCAGATTCCTTGTAAATATTTTCGCCAACTCTAACAACAGTTCGTCGGGGGCATTTGCGTAAAATTCGTAGGGCACTCTGTCTTCCCCTGGTGCCTTATTGGTTTTGACTTTGCGTAACATATTTTTTATTTCCTCTATTGTTATGTCGCTATCCAATTCGTCGTCTCTAGACGTAGTGCATCCCATTTGTATGTTCTATTGCGTTTAATAGGGTGCCGAAATGGTCCTTGAAAGTGCTGCCGAGTATGTCTGAACCAATTTGATATGTCTGTGATCGAAATTCTCTTACTAGTGTCCACCAATCTTTACTGTTTTGAACATCATTTATTTTAGTGTCTATGGTTAAAATGGGATGTCGTATCTTTTCTTTAAATCCAAATACTCCAATTTGTGTTCATCATCGTCAGAGTATCGATACTTGTTTAGAGCATTGAATACACTATTTCGAAGCGTTGCACATTGTGCAACAAACCACTTGTTCAGTGCGCTTGTTTTCGTAACTGCTGGTCTTGAATATGTTGAAGATTTTATAATTTGGCAAATGTCCGCTATATGTAATTCGAGATTTTCCTGTATTTTTGATTCCATGTTTAACTTGACTTGCATGCTATACTGCGGTTGTAGTTTTTCTTTCCATATAAGTTTAGGTAACAGGCGCAGATCTTATGTATAAGTTTTTTCACATTGTGTTGCCAGGGCCTTTGCCTTTCCACTTTCAGTTCCACGATATTTTTTATGAAGCTGCATCCGACGGCGCATATGTCGTTAACGGAGCTTCCAACTGTGCTGACAAATGTAAATCTCCCAACACGGTCTCCGTTCGCTCTGCCATTTAAAACTATTAGCCCATTATCATCGCAGAACTCCATTAGAAACCGATAATATTCATGGGACAGTCGCAAAACAAATCCCTTCAGTTCGGAAGTAGGAAACTAACGCTACTGTAGTTGCTGCCATACAAAACAATCTAAGTGTTTCAACAAGGAGCTTATATGCTCAAATGGGTCAGCAGACAGTCATTGCAGACAATTATGCACAAAGATTTATACGTATTCCCTTAAAAAATTCAAAAGGCTTGTTGATTCGCTTGGAATTTAGATAGAAGATGCTTTAAATGGTGAAAGAGGGCTGTATTTTTATGTCTGATGAGGCCTATTTTGATCCAAACGGCAACGTAAACAAAAAAAAATTCTCGAATATGGAGTGTGTGTCTAACCCACAGATACTCCATGAGACGGAATTGCATACACTTTGCGTCCCAGTGTGGTGTGCAGTTTCATCAAGCTGTATTCGTATTCATCAGCCAACCTGTATTTGCAAAATCAAGGTGAATAATCGTACTTAATCAAGTGGCTCGGTTCACATATGACCTCAAATTTTGCACTATACTGTGTTTGCACCAATATGTATAATCTGTGAAATATTCAAAAAGATCGAATACTATAAAGTGAAGATTACCAAAAATCAACTATTGTCTGCGAACATAATGTTAATATGTTAACATTAATGTTAATGCTCTGTTAGTTAACAAAAAGGAAGGCTACTAAACATTTCTTATATATGTACATACAGAAATGCTGAAATTGAAAAGTGACAATCGATTCAAATAGTTCTGGCATTGCCCATAGCTTGGAGATGCCTCTGTTGTTTGATACGACTGATTTAGGTTTTTTTTTTTTGTGAAGAGATTAAGGAGTTTCAGAAGGTGCCAACACAGAGGCGCCATATTTAAGCACTCTTTTTGAAATAATATCAGACCCAGTACTAAAGTAGAATTCAGTCGATTTTAGGCTAGACCAGCGTTAGGCACTAAAACAGATCAACAACTAAATTTACACAATTCTTTTAATTTCGTTTACACACAAAAACGTTGGTAAATTCAAAATTTTTCATTGGTAAATTCATCAATTTCCGTCTTTGATTTTAACCTTAAAAGTTGTTGCATTTAAAAACAAAATGTCTGTACTTTTGATTTTTGTTTATATAAATTAAATGTAAATTTTTGCTCTCAGCAAGTTTGCTCAATTATTTTGTTATTCTGAAAAACAACGAACTGAACAAATTTTTTGTGTTTTACATTTAAAAATTTTACTTACTCTGGGGGGATTCGAACTCGGGGTCCTTGGCCAGAACACGACTGGAATGAAAGGCAAGACATCTAAGATGTTACTTGAATTGTATCTGCCTAAAAACATACACCAATAACACAGTGCAACACTAAAAAGTTGATAGAGTCGAGACCAAAAAATTTTGAAAGTGTATGATGGTAGTACAAAAACCTTCGCTGGGTTTGGCCTGGTTAGCTGCCGTTTTCTTTTTATTGCATTTTGAAGTTTTCAGCTTCTGATTGGGATTCGCAACTCTATATCTCGTAAACTGTTTATAATTTCGCTTTGACGTCTTAGAGGAAGTTGTTGCTCTTGGTTAAGCTTACAAAACATTCTTAAGTAGCCAGTCAAAAAAGTCACATCTTTATACTCAAAATTACAAAAATGTCTTAAAATCATTATGTTTTCCCCTCATTTTGTACTGTTTTTCAACTTTGTCTTGAAAACTGTAACGAATTTGACTAAGCAAGGCACAACAAATACGAAGCTTGGACTTAAATCAACAAACGATTGGAACTCACCAACTTCATTCGATTGGTCCTTCGTATAGTTACGGGCCCTTAAGCATGTAGAATTGGAACCAAAACTCGAAAAATTACCATTTTTGGTAGCAATTGGCTGACACAGTCAAAAATTTCGATTGTTTTGTGTTAAATCAATTAAATAGTAAAAAACTATAATTAAACAAATTTAATTTTTCAACTTTTTATACCCGTTACTCGTAGAGTAAAAGGGTATACTAAAGTCGTGCAAATGTATGTAACAGCCAGAAGGAATCATTTCCGACCATATAAAGTATATATATTCTTGATCAGCATCAACAGCCGATTCGATATAGCCATGTCCGTCTGTCCGTCTGTCCGTCTGTCCGTCCGTCCGTCTGTCTGTATGAACACCTAGATCTCAGAGACTAGAAGAGCTAGAGCAACCAAATTTGAAATATAGACTCCTATTGTCTGCACGCAGATCAAGTTTATTTCCAATTTTTGCCACGCCCCCTCACGCCCCCGCAATTTGGAAAAAACGTCATATCTCCTACAGTTTTGATGATAGGTGGTTCGTACTTTCTAGAGATATCTAGTACTCAAAATTATTTATCGATTTGCTGAAGGAATGATAAAGATCGGATGAACGATACTCAAGTTATGAGCAAAAAACGGTCAGTTAACACCCACCACCCATAACCTAAGCATTGCGTTCAGCAGCAATCTTAGTGAGAGAGAGAGAGAGAGAGAGAGAGAGAGAGAGCTTAGAGAGCGCACTGCGTTGTGCGTTGTGTGTTAACTGGCCGTTTGACTCGTGACCAAATTCGAGCTGCGACATTAAGGGTGCAGAGTATGTAATAGTCGGGCTTGACCGACTTTCTTTCTTGTTTTTATTAGGAAAGGTGATACGTTTTCAAAAGTTTTGTTGTCTGATCCGTTTATCGTGATGAATTTGGAGTCATTTATGTTGGATTTAGTAATTGACAAATGTCTATTAATATCTGGCGGATAATAAATAGTCGAGTTAAGAAATGTTGCATACTTTTCGGCTGACCCACCTCAGGCATACAGGAAGGCTATTAAACATTTGTTTCCATGAGTACGGGTATATCGAAGTCGGTTAGAGCCGACTTCAACTTACGCTCTCGTTTACCGAAAATATTAGTTTTTTTCTAGATTTAATGGCAGTTGTACTTGCTTGTGGGCCTATAACTATATGAAAGAGTAACTAACTGAAGTTGGTTCGTTCTAAAGGTTTGTTTATTTTGGTCTAAGCTACAACTTTGTGCTGTATTACTTGTCCAAATTTGTAACGGGTTTCAAGATGAAGTTGAAAAACTGTAGAAAAGTGGTCAAAACTTGACTTTTTTGGCTAACTTTTGTAATTTTGACAAAGAAATGTTTTGTAGATAAAACCAAGAGCAATAACTTTGTTGAAGATTTAAAAGAGAAATTCAAAATAGTTTACGAGATATGGAATCGCTAGTCCTACTCTAAAGCTGAAAAGGGCAAAGTGCAATAAAAAGAAACGGCAGACAGGGTTTTTATACTACCATCATCCCCTTTCAGAATTTGTTGGTCTCGATGCTATCAACATTTTTGAGTTCAAAAATGTGTCACAGTGTAATTGCTTGTTTGCAATTCTCAAGTTCGAACTCCATGCTCGTTTAATATAAAATGGGTAATTGAAATTTGCGCTGCAGAACTTAAAAGTGTTGGCAGTTTGAAATAAAAGGGACGCCCAGTTGATTCTAAATGAGTTTTATGTTGTTTATACGTTCAAATTGCTAAAAATCAACAAGAAAAATTTGCTGAATCAAGAATGGAAAATGTTTGTATATTTTTATGTGTGTAGAGCGCTATAAAGGGCCAGGTCAGTATGTGCCCTTGGCTGTAAAATGGATTCGTTTCTCTCTATCTCGCGCTCTCTCTCTCTAGTTACCTTTGCCCAGCTGTTTTTCGGTGTAGCTTTTTATGAAATGAAAAACCGACGACATCTGTTTTTTTTTTTTTTTTGCTTTTGTTTTTGGGGTGGCCCCCAGACACAGCAGTCAATATGATTTGTGATTTACAACAGGTTTCAATTAACCAAAAGTATGTCCCAGCCCCTCCCCAATCTCCTCCCGGCACCGCTCGGGCCGCGTGGCTTTTTGCAGCTCTTGAGTGGAAGTCAGCAGCTGAGAGGCGTTGACAGGCGCATAAATAAGCAGGCGGCGTTTAAGTATCATCATCATGTAATGTTAGACGCGGGGAATAGTTTTTGGTTTTTAGTATTTTCGGTTTTCGGTTCTGGGTTCGCTGTAAGCGGAGCCGCACTGGATCCGCTGGGGAAACAGCCGCTCGCTCGCGCCCGGCGACTAATTGAAGACGAAGTGGCCCTTAAGTGGCATGGGAATGGGCCACTCATCTGATGGATTGTCAAATTGTGTCTGGCGACAGTTTTTCAATTAAAAACCAAAATTCAAAAATTTCCAAAATTCTTTTGGCGTCGATTTGGGCGGGTTGTTGGTTAATCTGGGGGGCTCATTAAATTCAAATGGAATTCCGTTTAAAGCAAACTTAATCCGCTCATAAACATCTCCACCTTTTGGGGGGAGTGTGCCCCTTTCCTAACCGGCTACTCGTTCCTACGTTCGCATAATAAATCACTGGGATTTTGGCTTTAGCCTTCAGAAAATCTCCAATACGAATTGTGAGCGTGCGCCGCACTAAAACTACGTGGCGAATGCAAAAAAATCTAATTTCAAGCACCAGAGAGCATCCCCTGTGCCTGTCCTTTTGCCTGTTCCACTTGGCTTGCCTAACGATTTTAACTGCTGTCAGAGTTTGCCAGTTCCCCACTTTGTTGTCTAGTTGATGTCTTAATGCCATTTGGGTGAGTGCAGCAGCAGCAGCGGCAGCAGCAGCCACCCCCTTTGAGAGAGGTCCACAATTTTAATCAAATGGATTTTGTTTTTTTTTTTTCTATTTTCTATCCAGTTTTCCCCCGTGTACGGAAATAGATTTGGGCCATGCCGCCACCTTGAAGAATATTTATTAGATACTTTAGTGCTTTAGATCCTCGCTGGATCAAACATCATTCAAGATTGCTCAGTTCAAAGTTTGTCATCGATCAATGGAGGCCCTAGCAGCAATATTTTGAGATTCATGAAAGCAAACATTTTTCTGGAAAGGATAGATAAAGATGAAAACTGTTTGGATATGACTTGACTTTGACTAATCATTCTAGCAAATATAATTTTATGCTTGCTTGAAATTATGCAAATGAAGTTAATACTTCTCGTCTTTTTATACCCTTGCAAAGGGTATTATAATTTTGCCCAGAAGTTTGCAACGCATAGAAATATTCATTTCCGACCCCCTAAACTATATATATTCTTGATCAGGGCGACGAGCTGAGTCTATTGAGCTTTGTCGGTCCGTCTGTCCGTCTGTTTCTACGCAAACTAGTCTCTCAGTTTTAAAGCTATCGAGCTGAAATTTTGCACAGAGTCTTCTTTTTACTGCACGCTACTAATATATCGGAACCGACCGGATCGGATGACTATATCTTATAGCTGCCATAGGAACCATCGGTCAAAAAATGGGTCTTAGTGAGAAAAATTTTTTTGTTCTTCATGTTAGCGTTCCCAAACACGGTCATTATTAATAATTTACGGTTTCAAACAGATTTGCAAACTTTGGTCAAAATCGGAAGACTAAATCTTATAGCTGCCATAGGACCGATCGGTCGGAAAGTGGGTCTTACTGAGAAAAACTTTTTTGGTTTCAATGTTAGCGTCCTCAAACTCGTCCCTTATTAATATTATATGCTTTCAAACAGATTTGCAAACTTTGGTCAAATTCGGACGACAATATCTTATAGCTGCCATAGGACCGATCGGTCGGAAAATGGGTCTTAGTGAGAAAAACTTTTTTGTTTTCAATGTTAGCGGCCTTAAACTCGGCCATTGGTAATATTATCTGCTTTCAAACAGATTTGCAAATTTTGGTCAAGATCAGATGACTATATCTTATAGCTGTCATAGGAACAATAGGTCGGAAAATGGGTCCTAGTAAGAAAAACTTTTTTGTTTTCAATGCTAGCGTCATAAAACTCGGCGATAATAAATATTATATGCTTTCAAACAGATTTGCAATTTTTTGTCAAAATCGGATGACTATATCTTATAGCTGCCATAGGACCGATCGGTCGGAAAATGGGTCTTAGTGAAAAAAACTTTTTTGTTTTCAAATAAATAGTTCTTAAAGTTGGTGATTCTTTATATTAAACTAATTTGAAAAAGTTGATCGACATCGGGTGACTATATCTTATGGTTGCCACAGGACCGATCGGTCGGAAAATGAGTCTTAGTGAGAAAAACTTTTCTGTTTTAAATGTTATCTTTCTTAAACTCCGCGATTGGTTATTTGATATGTTTTCAAAAAGATTCGTGAAATTTGGTCGAAATCAGATGTTTACCTGTAGGAAAATGGGTTTTAGTTAAAAAACTGTTAGATTTTTATGTAAGCGTTCTTAAACTCTGACATTTCAAAAACAGCATTTGCAAGGGTATAAAAACTTCCGCACTGACGAAGTTAGCTTGGCCTTCTCGTTTAAATATACCTAGCTATGTCATTAAATACTACCTTCAGACTTTGTTTAGAATAAGGACGGTGTTAAATATGTTTTAGCTATAAGAAGTCGGAGGTGTTCAGGTACAAAGTTTTGGGTCAAGTATAGTTGTCGCAGAAGGCCATATGTCTTACCAACTGCCTTGTTAATATGATCAGTCCACATCAAATTCTGGTTAAATATAATTTCTAAATTGTTTGCCTTTTCGACATACTCTATCTCTTTATCATCAATATATAGGCTATTAAGAGTTCTAATATCAATTGCTTTTTTTGTAAATTACAAGGCATTTTGACTTTAAGGGATTTAATCCGAGCCCATTCTGCAATGGATTTTAGCTCAGAATTAGTTTCATCTAAACATTCATTAATTTTACATAACGGACGACTAATATACAATTGGACATCCTCAGCATAAATATGACAGGGTACTTGGGAGATCATTCACATAAACAGAGAACAATAATGGACCTAAAATTGAACCACGAGTAATTGATAAGAATGACAATAAACTGAGGGAGGATACGACAGCCTGACGCCTGTTGGTTAAGTAAGATCTCATTAATTTTGATGCGGTCCTTGAAAAACTAAACAGTTTGCTCAATTTAGTACACAATATATCATGATTGACGATGTCAAATGCTTTGCTGTAGTCGAGCAGCGTCAGATATGTTACATGCCCATCGTCTAGCTTGTTTCGAATGTCTTCCGATACTTTTAGTAGGGCAGACTTTCTAAAGCCTGATTGATTTCTGTTTAAGAAGATGTCAGTCAGGTAATCATTTATTTGGCTAGCTACAAGGGATTCAAATACTTTGGATAAGTATGGCAAGATGGATAAGATTGGCCTGTATTCATTTTTCTGTTTAGGGACACTGGAATAATTTTTGCTACTTTCCATAGTTCAGGATATGTGGAGGTAGTAAAGGCAGTGTTCATTACATGTGTAATATATCTAAGAATTTTGGGCAGAATAATATTTAAAAATTTGGGGTTGATGTCGTCAAGTCCAGTCGCATTAGATTTTATCTTAAGTATAGCTTCAAGGACATCACATTGACTTACACACGCAAAACTAAAAAGAGAATATCAGGTACACAGTTCAAATACGGATTGCAGGTAACTTCAGGTACTTGACTTTGAACAAACCGTTTATTTAAGTCATTAACGTCGGTATCACATTTGCTTGGAGATCTTTGTTTTCCAATGTCCAGCCCATTTATCTCCTTCCATGACTGACTAGTCGTAATTGCACTGTTAAATTTATTGCACAAATATTCGCTTTTAGCTCTAAAGATACATTTTGTTGACGTTCGTTCTCAATCGCTTAAAGGATGTATAATGATAGTCAGTCTTGTACCTCATCCACGTGATACGATTGCTCGTTTAATTTCAGCACTAAACCATGGGTTTCCCCTTGGCCGAATGAGTTTACTTTTTAAAGGTACAAAGGTAGATGCTCAACTTGCGCGTCCACAGTGGATAGAAGACACATTTATGTTGTTCGGTATTTAGTAGGCCATAGTCAATGTTTTTGAAGTCTCTGTACATAATAGGGTAGTCAGTATGGTCAAGAGAAATATGATAAGTAAGAAATATAAGGTCATGTTTTGAGAAGGCAGGTACAGAAATTTGACTAAATAAGAGAGTATTAATTGTTCTGTTGGCTTGAAAGTACAAGAAGGGCGACGGGACATTAAGTGGCGGCAATGTTAGTTCAACTGTTTAAAGTAAAACAAGGCTTTCCGCCGATTTACATAGACTCCACATTAATTATAAGCTGCGATCATGCAAAATGATAAGAGTGGCAAATTCTTCTTCTTCTGCTTCTTCTTCCCTCAATTTTTGTATAAAGCTTCTCGTTACTTCGCATGTCCGTGTAGAGGCCTTAAAAAGGACCATGAAATTGTGCAAATGTGTGTAGCGCCCAGATGAAGTTAATTTCAGATTTGAAAACTTTCACCCACTCCTCCCTTTAACCACAAAGAAACTGTCAGAGACACATTATAATCTGTTCAAATCTGTTTGAAAGCATTTAGAATTAATAGAGACTGAGTTTAGAAACGCTGATATTGAAAACAAAATAGTTTTTCACACTAAAACCCATTTTTCGACCGATGGTTTCTATGGCAGCTATAAGATATAGTCTTTCGGTTTAACCAAACTTTGCAAATCTGTGTAAAAGCATATAAGATTGATAATGGCTGAGTTTGGGAACGTTAACATTGAAAACAAAAAAGTTTTTCTCACTAAGACGCATTTTTTGACCGATGCTTCCTATGGCAGCTATAAGATATAGTCATCCGATCCGGTCGGTTCCGACATATTAGCAGCGTGCAGTCAAAAGAAGACTCTGTGCTAAGTTTCAGCTCGATAGCTTTAAAACTGAGAGACTAGTTTGCGTAGAAACAGACAGACAGACGGACGGACAAAGCCCAATCGGCCCAGCTCGTCGCCCTGATCAAGAATATATATGGTTTATGTGGTCGGAAATGAATATTTTTATGCATTGCAAGCTTCTGGGCAAGTGCAAGGGTATAAAAAAGTGTTTGGCTGCTGAGGTTTGATCAAATTTCTTGATAACAAAGTTATCAATATAGTTTTGTTGGCGGAAGTTTTGAATTTTGAACAACAAATAGCAAAATTTAATTAAAAACGGACTATTCAATTTATATGACCGTCGTCAACTGCTCTTGGAATCTCCCTTGAATTTTCTAAACAATTTGTTAGCCATTTGATGTTTTTGTATGTACATACACAACAAACTTGAATTTGGCGTCGGCAGCCATTTTGAGAGATACAGTGTGTACGCATGTATGAGTGCATGTGTGTGGTATATGGTCACACTACGCTAGAGATGGCATTTGAGCCCGCTCAATTTCAAGTGAATTCAATTTAAAGAAATGGAATACTTGAGCAAATTTCCATAAATAGAAGTAAAATTATAAATACACATGTTTACGCATAAACCGTAGAAGTTTTCGGAACAGTGCCGTAATTCTAACTAAATCCGTCTTTCCGACCGTTCGATTTCAATGAAATTTCATAAATCTACTTGAAAGCATTTAAAATAAATAATCACCGAAAGGAATAAATAAAGCCCATAGTGATATATCCATTTTAAGCAACAGTTTCAATATTTCTATTTATCAATATATATCCGACATTTCTAGCTATGGGAGTATAAAAATCATGTATAGAATTCTGTAAGACAAATGTTTAGTTCCAATTGAGGTCTAGATTCTCAGGTTCGTCCTGCAACTAAGAAGAAATGGTGCAATGAATGAATATTTCATTTTAGAAATTTCGTCTAATTTCCTTACATTGAACTGACACACCAAAACTTTTGAGCCAGAGGGTCAAAAATGATCTATATAAAAATTGCTCCCTTACTTTTTGTTAATAACCGTGATATGAACGCACTTAAATATTTCTGCCCAATGTAACGGTGATTTCACAATAACGAAAATCTCTCCTCCCTAGTAACGAAGTACTTGTCAAAGTAATCGTTACATTTGCTACGGAATCGTATAAAAGGCCTCGCATTACAGCAACGATTTCATTCGTTCGTCTGCTGCCTTTGGGTGAACATCTTATTTTTCTTGATATTTTTTAAATTTTAATATTTTATACAATCGTCTTATTTATACCACCCTTCCTGCCATTTAGTAATTGGAATTTCTTTTGAACAACAACGAAGTTTTTGAAATAGTGAATTTGTACTGGAATAATTAGGCCAAAAACGGTCTTCTCAATCATGGTTATGGAAGACTTGTTCATTTCACATGATATACATATTATTTTCTTGTTTCTTAAAGTTGCTCCTTTTTTTACTTGTACTACGAATTTCGAAGGTTTTATAGTAGTGAATTTGTACTGGAATAATTAGGCCAAAAACGGTCTTCTCAATCATGGTTATGGAAGACTTTTGATACATCATTTCACATGATATACATATTATTTTCTTGTTTCTTAAAGTTGTTCCTTTTTTTACTTGTACTACGAATTTCGAAGTTTTTATAGTAGTGAATTTGTACTGGAATAATGAGGCCAAAAACGGTCTTCTCAATCATGGTTATGGAAGACTTGTTCATTTCACATGATATACATATTATTTTCTTGTTTCTTAAAGTTGCTCCTTTTTTTACTTGTACTACGAATTTCGAAGTTTTTATAGTAGTAAATTTGTACTGGAATAATGAGGCCAAAAACGGTCTTCTCAATCATGGTTATGGAAGACTTGTTCATTTCACATGATATACATATTATTTTCTTGTTTCTTAAAGTTGCTAATTTTTTTACTTGTACTACGAATTTCGAAGGTTTTATAGTAGTGAATTTGTACTGGAATAATGAGGCCAAAAACGGTCTTCTCAATCATGGTTATGGAAGACTTGTTCATTTCACATGATATACATATTATTTTCTTGTTTCTTAAAGTTGCTCCTTTTTTTACTTGTACTACGAATTTCGAAGGTTTTATAGTAGTGAATTTGTACTGGAATAATGAGGCCAAAAACGGTCTTCTCAATCATGGTTATGGAAGACTTGTTCATTTCACATGATATACATATTATTTTCTTGTTTCTTAAAGTTGCTCCTTTTTTTACTTGTACTACGAATTTCGAAGTTTTTATAGTAGTGAATTTGTACTGGATTAATGAAGCCAAAAACGGTCCTCTCAATCATGGTTATTGAAGACTTTTGATACATCATTTCACATGATATACATATTATTTTCTTGTTTCTTAAAGTTGCTCCTTTTTTTACTTGTACTACGAATTTCGAAGTTTTTGAAATAGTGAATTTGTACTGGAATAATGAAGCCAAAAACGGTCTTCTCAATCATGGTTATGGAAGACTTGTTCATTTCACATGATATACATATTATTTTCTTGTTTCTTAAAGTTGCTCCTTTTTTTACTTGTACTACGAATTTCGAAGTTTTTAAAGTAGTGAATTTGTACTGGATTAATTAGGCCAAAAACGGTCTTCTCAATCATGGTTATGGAAGACTTGTTCATTTCACATGATATACATATTATTTTCTTGTTTCTTAAAGTTGCTCCTTTTTTTACTTGTACTACGAATTTCGAAGTTTTTATAGTAGTGAATTTGTACTGGATTAATGAGGCCAAAAACGGTCTTCTCAATCATGGTTATTGAAGACTTTTGATACATCATTTCACATGATATACATACTTAATAATTTCTTATTTCTGAAAGTTGATCCTTTTAGCCACATCAAAATTTCAACAATGAAATCTGTGGTATATGCGTCGGGCTAACAATTTTTAAAATTTGTCAAATTCTTGCGATTTTGATAAAAATGGAAACCATTAAAATACAACTTTTTCAAACTATTTGAACTCGCAATACATCGAAGGACATTTTTTGAAATTTTTTGAGAGAGGGCCGGTATACTAGACTATTACCGAATTCCTCTTCATTACTTTCCGTGAAGTTCAAGCACGGCTCCCCAATGAACCGCCGCTGTACCCGCCCAGATTTTTCGAGCTACGTTATCTCAAAAAAATGAGCAGTTTGTCAGTTTTTAGCACAATCTTCAACAGAACCTTTTGTTGTACGGCCACACTTTGTCCAAGTCTATCAATAGTCTAACAGCTCCCCCCTTCCCCAAATTTCAACACATTCTAAGTATCCTTTTCTAGAACAGTTCATCTAATTACTTCAATCTAAATGTAAACGAAAATCAACTGCCAGATTTTAGAATATTTTGATTTGCCAATTTTGTGGTGTGTCTGCAGGCCCTGCCACAATTTTTGGCATTCTGAACACTGTGCACTGGGCGAACCTACATAGTTTTAATTTATACCTTTTATACCCTTCTTCCCCAAGACTTGATGTCTAAACAGTTAGCGGGCATTACAGCCTTGAGATTAAGACAGTCTGAAGCCTGGAACGCGGGTACCTCAGGACACTCAACTATACTAACTCGTCGAAACGCGCTTCCCGCCATTACAGACTATTGTATACCCACTACGTCAGTCCAGAAATTTTATGACGTCAATATCGCTAGTAGACGCGACTGGGATAACTTGCCCCACAGTAGAGCAAATGCCATCAATATCTACACGGATGGATCTAAGCTCGATGACAAAGTAGGAGGGGCAGTTTTCTTCACCGACTTAAATATGTGACAGTGTGTACCAAGCAGAATTGGTGGCCATCCAGGAGGACGCCAAATACCTTAGCACACTTATGATCGAAGAAGGGAACATATACATTTACTCAGATAGTCAAGCCGCTCTAAGGGCTCTTGACTCCTACACCAATAACGCCAAGACGCTGACGGAATGCCGTAGATCCTTAAATGCGATCGCTCAGCATCTCCGTATCCACCTCATCTGGGTACCTGGACACCGCAACATTGGGGGTAACAAGTCAGCCGACAAACTGGCAAGACAGGGTACTACCACTCAGCTCCTCCCGAAGAAGAGCTTGATAGGGATGCCCGTAGCCTCATACAAGCTAATCACAAGGAATGAAACCTTGCGCCTGGCTACGGAACGATGGAATAACCTTCCGGTATGCGCTGTAGCTAGGGTCACGTGGCCCTCGTTTAACCTGAAGCGAACCAATAGTCTTTTGCACCAAAGTAGGGAAAACATCTCACTTCTGGTTGGGGCCCTAACGGTTCACTGCCTCATCGGCAGGCATGCAGCACGCTTGGGCGTCGCTCACAACGACTTCTGTAGAAGCTGCAAGTGTGAGGAAGAGGAGGAGACATTACTGCATCTTCTTTGCCATTGCCCAGCTCTTAGTAGAAGGAGACTCAAAACTCTTAGCCACCCCTTTCTACTCAATCTCTCGGAAGTGTCCGAGATAGAGATTCCGTCTCTACTGAAATGCTTAAAGTTGTCACAATGGTTCAGTCGGGAGGAACCGCCCCTGGCTTAAATAGGGAATTATATGGTATCGCAATGGGCCTATCTTGGCCTAAGTGTAAGGACAGTCTTACTGTCCCTAGCCATCTCAACCTAGCCTAACCTAACCTGCCCTTGCAAAGGGTATTATAATTTTGCCCAGAAGTTTGCAGTGCATGAAAATCAGACACCTGCAACGAGTACTTAATTTTCGTGTACACTCGCGCATTTACTCGGCTTGTTTGTGCACGCCACTTTGGTGTGACACACAAGAAATGATCGTAAGCACATTATGTCAGAACGTGTAAGCTTGTTAAAGCTGTCGGCTAAACGTGTAACAGCGAGCTTTACGGCGGCCACGGGCGGGTATTAAGCGTGTTACAGACTATAATACACGCGGCTTACTATCCTTGTTGTTTTGTTTTGCAAGAACTCTAAAACAAAATCAAAGCAGCTGCCGTCGAATACATGCCAAAATCATTCTAACTGTGATCGTAACAGGCCGCAATAGATCTTTGACTTCGGCAACAAGTACTCGCAGTGACTCGTAGCCGAAGCTTCGAGTCAACTTATGTATTTCTACTATGCAGTAGAGTTGTGCCGATTTTTTTGAACTATTTTATTTTAACTAGTCTTTTAAATGAACTAATAAACTAGGTCTTGGTGTTTGAACTTAAGTTCATTTTTTGAACTAAAGAGTTGTAGGTGAAACATCCCAAAATATATTGCGAAACTTGTAATCTACTGGCCAAAGTAGGAGGTGTAGATCAAATTTAAAAAAAAAATAGCGTAATTGGCAAAATAAGCCAAAGATTATTATGAATATTTAATGAACGGCGAGATTACACGAGTGAATAAAGGAGGTGTGAAATATGCAATTTATGCAATATTGTTTTTAGCGGACCTAGATTATTTTTTTAAATCGGACATGCGTTTCAAAATATGCCAAACCCGCTATCTACTCATGTATCAAACAGTGTGTATTCAGCTAAAAATACATTTGGATACATTTTCTGTTTTTGTTTGACTATGGGCCGATTTCTTATAATCTTTATAGAGATATATGTCACATAAACTTACAAATTACAGATCAAAATTTTAGAAATCGGCCCTATTAAGTATTTCGTAAAGAAAGGTTTTGAATAAAATGCATTATGGATTAGGTTGTTCGAACTTTTTCATTGTGTTCACTTGTTATATTTATTATAAACATTTTATCATTCATCATTTGAAGTTTTTAAATATAAACATTTATTCATAGAAATTAAAAACTATTTTTGAAGGTTCAGGAGAGCTTGCTTCTTCAAGCCGAAGACAAAAAAGTCTTGCGGTATTTCCGCAAGCTTGTCTTTGCAAGCGCGTAGTTCTAGTTGTATTCGTCGCATCGGTTCACGCTAGAGCTTTTTGGAAAGCTCTTTTCACGCGCTAACACGTGTTTGATTTATTGTTGTTTGTTTTTAGTCGTTCGTGAGTTATAGCGTCGCAAACATGGGGCAAAATAAAGAGAAAATACGGCATATTTTACAGTACTACTACGATAAAGGCAAAAATGCATCCCATGCTGCCAATAAAATTTGTGCAGTTTATGGACCCGATACAGTTTCCATTTCCACCGCACAACGATGGTTTCAACGTTTTCGTTCTGGTGCAGAGGTGATCGAAGATGCGCCACGGTCCGGAAGGCCTGTCGTCGAAAATTGCGATAAAATCGCTGAATTGATCGAAAGAGACCGGCATAGTAGCAGCCGTAGCATCGGCCAAGAGCTGGGCATGAGTCATCAAACCGTTATAAACCATTTGAAGAAGCTTGGATTCAAAAAGAAGCTCGATGTATGGGTGCCACACGACTTGACGCAAAGAAACATTTTTGCCCGTATGGATGCATGCGAATCGCTTCTGAATCGCAACAAAATCGACCCGTTTTTGAAGCGGATGGTGACTGGCGATGAAAAGTGGGTCACTTACAACAACGTGAAGCGCAAACGGTCGTGGTCGAAAAGCGGTGAAGCTGCCCACACGGTGGCCAAGCCTGGATTGACGGCCAGGAAGGTTCTTCTGTGTGTTTGGTGGGATTGGCAGGGAATCATCCACTATGAGCTGCTCCCCTATGGCCAAACGCTCAATTCGGACCTGTACTGCCAACAACTGGACCGCTTGAATGCAGCACTCATGCAGAAGAGGCCATCTTTGATCAACAGAGGCCGAATTGTCTTCCATCAGGACAACGCCAGGCCACACACATCTTTGGTGACGCGCCAGAAGCTCCGGGAGCTCGGATGGGAGGTTCTTTTGCATCTACCGTATAGTCCGGATCTCGCACCAAGTGATTACCACCTATTTCTGTCCATGGCGAACGAGCTTGGTAGTCGGAAGTTGGCCACAAGAGAGTCCTGTGAAAATTGGCTCTCCGAGTTTTTTGCCAATAGGGAAGCGAGCTTCTATAAGAGGGGCATTATGAAGTTGGCATCTTCTTGGGAACTCGTCATCGAACAAACGGCGCATATTTGACTTAAATCGCATTATTATAACCAATTTTATGAACAATTGAAAATTCAATAAAAATGCCGCAAGACTTTTTTGACAACCTATTATAGACCCGTGCAGCTTTTAAATTTAAAGAGTAGATTGAAACAGGCAGATGGACAGGCAGGCGGGCGGATAGATAAATTAACAGAATTATGGTCGAAGATGCTCCCTTCTGAGCTATATGTTGGCCAAAATTATCATACCATCATTAAAGGTATAAAATCAGATAAATATTCCGAGCAAAACTCCATTACATTACTTTTTCATATTATTGTGCAAAATCGCTAGGGCATTTACATTTTCCGGAAGTAACAAGCTTACGATTTGCCCAGCCAAAAAAAAACAGACGCTCCGAAGGAACTGATGTTGCCACAAATTGCCCACAATGCATATTCTCTTCTGCATGTATAAAAAGAGCTGAGGGTAAATCGACTTTCCACCATTAAAATGGATCTGCAGATCTTCAGCCCATTATTAATGGTGATCATTCGAAGAACTCGCTTAAAACCAAGAACGTGCTTATTGAGTAAACAGCCACAGATCTAACCAAGGCCAAGGTGGTACTGGATACCATTGACTGTTTTCTTCGCCGAGAAGTTTACTGTTGAGCCTTGTTATTGGTTATGTGGAAGACAGTAGCATCGTCTCTTTTCCAGAGGGAAAAATTTCGGTGAAGCCTACCAACGCCTATATATGCATAAATGAGCCTAGAGGCACTGGAAAATGAACTATAGTTCAAAAACTTTTTTGTTGCCAAACACAGACATTTGATTGACTATATAATAATTTAGGGATTTAATTCTTAAAGAAGGGACTCCCTTATCAGAATGGCAGATACCAACGATGATGTGGTGGTGCTCAAACTAAAGGAGATTCGCAACTTTGTGCGATGTGATGCGTACCTATCGACAAACATTAACAAACGAACAGTTTCAGAAGCTGGAAAAGCTGTTGCAGCTGCTCCGAAGAGAGATTGTCCCCATGCAGAACCTGGACAAAATAGACGGCGTAATTGATAAACTATACTCAGGACAGAAAAAGTTTTCTTGAACTTTTAACAAATTTGATATAAAATAAATATTTTAGAAACCAATTTTATAAAAATAAATACAAATAAAGAAGAGAGGCAAGTTTCCCTAAAATAACTTACTTAAAACAAGTTCAAAATTTAACTTTGATTTTAAAGTAAAAAGACGTTAGGCAGCAAAGGACCATCATCATGACGAAGTTTCGAACAAACCAAAAATCTTTGTCTACAAATATAAAATGAAGAAGAAAATATTTATTTAGTACTTAAAATCCAAGTTTCAGCGACATCTTAGCGAAGCCACAAACCACACAGTGTACTAAATTGTCTTGCCAGTCTGCTAAGACCCTGACGAATCAGCACCAAACTGTCAAGGCGAATGCAAGTATTTTCTGGAATGTCCCCGTATTAATGTGCGAGGTTTGTGAATTGGTGGAATCAAAATAAGAAAACAAAAAACATAAATAAAGAAATAACCTGCGACCTGCTGGGCAAAGCAGCCAGAACTAAACTGAAACACTAAACGAAAAATTTTCTCCATAGACCACGATTTATAGTGACTTTTCGTGAAGATATGATTTGACACTCATCCATGGTTCTTTTAAAGTTTGCATTCTTTTTCCATACTTATTTCTCTCGGTGAACTTTTCAGTAAAAAATTCCCATTTCCACTTACCTTTACACCTTTACTGTTAACTTAACATGATTAGTACTTGCAGTTGTTTTGGTACATTGTTTTTTTTTGATTACAAAATGAAAACGAATGAATATTTTTCAAAACTTTTTTCTTCTTTTTATTCGGTAACTCAATGGCTACAGATTTTAGAACAACTTATTTGAAATGTCTGCCTTGTGCACTCTGGCAACGCCGAAGTCTCTCTGGCTACTCACTCATACCTCGAGAACGGTATATGGATTCAGGTTTGGGCTACCAGCAGCCATCATGTTTGAGTCGTTTTTGCCTTGTGAGCTGGAGCGGAGTCTTGTTGAAACGTCCACGGCTTGTTTGCAAATAATGTCGTGTGTTGAGAGGCTTCACAACCTTTCCCAAAACGTCGGATTGATACACTTTCGCCGAAGTTTAGAGTCCTTTTTCACAATAATGGAGCTTGGTGACCCCATCATAGCCGACTCCCCACCAAACCATCACATAAGCCGGATGGTGACCTCTCTGAACTCTCGGAATGAGTTCGTACGCTTGAGAAAACAAAAAACATACATTCTTTAATAAATACAAGTATAGATTAAAATGAAAAATTGATGATGCTGCAAATCAAACGAAATAATGAGAAATTAATAGATTTCGAAATATACATTTTTGGATATCTTAACATGCCAAAAGGACCTCGCCGATAGAATTGTGTTAATTGAGAATAAAATTAGGAAAAGTATTGACTTAGTAAAGACATAAGTTTTGGGAATATTGAAATAAAAAAACGAGAAAGGAAAGCTAACTTCGTTTGTGCCGAAGTTTTAATACACTTGAAAAAGTTCGCTCCAAAGGTTAGCGATTTCGGTCAAACTTCGCAGATCAGTTTGAAACATTTTAATTATAATAATGACCAATTTTAAGAACAAACCCATTTTTCGAACGATCGCTTCTATGGCAGCTACAAGAAGTGGTCATCCGATCCGGGCGGTTCCGACATATTAGCAGCGTGCAGCCAAAAAAAGAGAATTTCAGCTCGATAGCTTCAAAACTGAGGGACTATTTCGCGTAGAAACAGACAGACGGAGAGACGGACGGACAAAGCTCAATCGACTCAGCTCGTCATGCTGATCAAGAATATATTATATATACTTTATGTGGTCGGAGATGCTTCTTTCTATGCGTTACAAACATCTGAAGAATTTTAATATACCCTCTAGAAGGGTATAAAAACGAAAGTCGATCTCAACTAAAAGTTGATCCACAAGGCCCGGATGAGTCCTACAAATGTTGAATCGTACCGGCCAATCAGTTTGCTTCCATCGGTGTCCAAAATCTTTGAGAGGTGCCTGCTGAGCAGAATACTTGCCTTGGATGAGCTCAATTTGAGTTAGAAGGTCGCACGGAACGCCAGAAGAGTTAAACACTATAACTAAGGGGTATCATTGAAGAGTACCTTGCCAAGGAGTACGTCGCGGCGGTATTCGTCGACGTGAAGCAATCGTTCGATCGTGTGTGGCATGAAGGATTGCTGTGCAAGATGAGAAGAGACGACTGCCCCGGAGTTTTCATGAAAGAGCAACTTCTAACCCATCATGGACACAGGTACCTGGGAGTGTACCTTGACAGGCGCCTGACTTTTGGCTTGCACGTAAGCCAGCTCACAAGGTTGCTGTATAGAAGAACTCAATTGGGATGGTTGGTAAATAGTAGAAACAAATTGTCATTAAAGAACAAGGTACATATATACAAGGCAATCATTGCAGCTACAACGCATCTACACAAGATCCGTGTTCTCCATGATAAAGTACTGCGCAGCCTATCGGGAGCGCCCTGATGCCTGTGCACGAGAAGGCTGGAACAGGAACTAATTGTCTTAATAATAGGAGACGTAATTGTTAAACCATCTGCGAACTACATTGAAAGACTCAGAGGACACCTAGCAAGGCAACTACTTCGCAAAAGAAGTATAAATAGTGTCAGAGCCAGGAAAAGACTTTTGAGAATCTTCCCTTGGCAACTTTCCAAGACGACGTATCTAAACCTGCCATAACATCTAACAAATAACACTAACACAGACCAACAAAATTACCACTTTTGTGAGGTCCAGCCTTCTTTGTATTAAATTCTGTTCCAGTTATGTGCACTGATTCCAAAACTGGTCTCGGTTTTTCTCCATCAGCTCTT
>JBAMBO010001689.1:0-27233 GCA_037044535.1 Lordiphosa magnipectinata | reverse complement strand
TGTAGAGGCCTTAAAAAGGACCATGAAATTGTGCAAATGTGTGTAGCGCCCAGATGAAGTTAATTTCAGATTTGAAAACTTTCACCCACTCCTCCCTTTAACCACAAAGAAACTGTCAGAGACACATTATAATCTGTTCAAATCTGTTTGAAAGCATTTAGAATTAATAGAGACTGAGTTTAGAAACGCTGATATTGAAAACAAAATAGTTTTTCACACTAAAACCCATTTTTCGACCGATGGTTTCTATGGCAGCTATAAGATATAGTCTTTCGGTTTAACCAAACTTTGCAAATCTGTGTAAAAGCATATAAGATTGATAATGGCTGAGTTTGGGAACGTTAACATTGAAAACAAAAAAGTTTTTCTCACTAAGACGCATTTTTTGACCGATGCTTCCTATGGCAGCTATAAGATATAGTCATCCGATCCGGTCGGTTCCGACATATTAGCAGCGTGCAGTCAAAAGAAGACTCTGTGCTAAGTTTCAGCTCGATAGCTTTAAAACTGAGAGACTAGTTTGCGTAGAAACAGACAGACAGACGGACGGACAAAGCCCAATCGGCCCAGCTCGTCGCCCTGATCAAGAATATATATGGTTTATGTGGTCGGAAATGAATATTTTTATGCATTGCAAGCTTCTGGGCAAGTGCAAGGGTATAAAAAAGTGTTTGGCTGCTGAGGTTTGATCAAATTTCTTGATAACAAAGTTATCAATATAGTTTTGTTGGCGGAAGTTTTGAATTTTGAACAACAAATAGCAAAATTTAATTAAAAACGGACTATTCAATTTATATGACCGTCGTCAACTGCTCTTGGAATCTCCCTTGAATTTTCTAAACAATTTGTTAGCCATTTGATGTTTTTGTATGTACATACACAACAAACTTGAATTTGGCGTCGGCAGCCATTTTGAGAGATACAGTGTGTACGCATGTATGAGTGCATGTGTGTGGTATATGGTCACACTACGCTAGAGATGGCATTTGAGCCCGCTCAATTTCAAGTGAATTCAATTTAAAGAAATGGAATACTTGAGCAAATTTCCATAAATAGAAGTAAAATTATAAATACACATGTTTACGCATAAACCGTAGAAGTTTTCGGAACAGTGCCGTAATTCTAACTAAATCCGTCTTTCCGACCGTTCGATTTCAATGAAATTTCATAAATCTACTTGAAAGCATTTAAAATAAATAATCACCGAAAGGAATAAATAAAGCCCATAGTGATATATCCATTTTAAGCAACAGTTTCAATATTTCTATTTATCAATATATATCCGACATTTCTAGCTATGGGAGTATAAAAATCATGTATAGAATTCTGTAAGACAAATGTTTAGTTCCAATTGAGGTCTAGATTCTCAGGTTCGTCCTGCAACTAAGAAGAAATGGTGCAATGAATGAATATTTCATTTTAGAAATTTCGTCTAATTTCCTTACATTGAACTGACACACCAAAACTTTTGAGCCAGAGGGTCAAAAATGATCTATATAAAAATTGCTCCCTTACTTTTTGTTAATAACCGTGATATGAACGCACTTAAATATTTCTGCCCAATGTAACGGTGATTTCACAATAACGAAAATCTCTCCTCCCTAGTAACGAAGTACTTGTCAAAGTAATCGTTACATTTGCTACGGAATCGTATAAAAGGCCTCGCATTACAGCAACGATTTCATTCGTTCGTCTGCTGCCTTTGGGTGAACATCTTATTTTTCTTGATATTTTTTAAATTTTAATATTTTATACAATCGTCTTATTTATACCACCCTTCCTGCCATTTAGTAATTGGAATTTCTTTTGAACAACAACGAAGTTTTTGAAATAGTGAATTTGTACTGGAATAATTAGGCCAAAAACGGTCTTCTCAATCATGGTTATGGAAGACTTGTTCATTTCACATGATATACATATTATTTTCTTGTTTCTTAAAGTTGCTCCTTTTTTTACTTGTACTACGAATTTCGAAGGTTTTATAGTAGTGAATTTGTACTGGAATAATTAGGCCAAAAACGGTCTTCTCAATCATGGTTATGGAAGACTTTTGATACATCATTTCACATGATATACATATTATTTTCTTGTTTCTTAAAGTTGTTCCTTTTTTTACTTGTACTACGAATTTCGAAGTTTTTATAGTAGTGAATTTGTACTGGAATAATGAGGCCAAAAACGGTCTTCTCAATCATGGTTATGGAAGACTTGTTCATTTCACATGATATACATATTATTTTCTTGTTTCTTAAAGTTGCTCCTTTTTTTACTTGTACTACGAATTTCGAAGTTTTTATAGTAGTAAATTTGTACTGGAATAATGAGGCCAAAAACGGTCTTCTCAATCATGGTTATGGAAGACTTGTTCATTTCACATGATATACATATTATTTTCTTGTTTCTTAAAGTTGCTAATTTTTTTACTTGTACTACGAATTTCGAAGGTTTTATAGTAGTGAATTTGTACTGGAATAATGAGGCCAAAAACGGTCTTCTCAATCATGGTTATGGAAGACTTGTTCATTTCACATGATATACATATTATTTTCTTGTTTCTTAAAGTTGCTCCTTTTTTTACTTGTACTACGAATTTCGAAGGTTTTATAGTAGTGAATTTGTACTGGAATAATGAGGCCAAAAACGGTCTTCTCAATCATGGTTATGGAAGACTTGTTCATTTCACATGATATACATATTATTTTCTTGTTTCTTAAAGTTGCTCCTTTTTTTACTTGTACTACGAATTTCGAAGTTTTTATAGTAGTGAATTTGTACTGGATTAATGAAGCCAAAAACGGTCCTCTCAATCATGGTTATTGAAGACTTTTGATACATCATTTCACATGATATACATATTATTTTCTTGTTTCTTAAAGTTGCTCCTTTTTTTACTTGTACTACGAATTTCGAAGTTTTTGAAATAGTGAATTTGTACTGGAATAATGAAGCCAAAAACGGTCTTCTCAATCATGGTTATGGAAGACTTGTTCATTTCACATGATATACATATTATTTTCTTGTTTCTTAAAGTTGCTCCTTTTTTTACTTGTACTACGAATTTCGAAGTTTTTAAAGTAGTGAATTTGTACTGGATTAATTAGGCCAAAAACGGTCTTCTCAATCATGGTTATGGAAGACTTGTTCATTTCACATGATATACATATTATTTTCTTGTTTCTTAAAGTTGCTCCTTTTTTTACTTGTACTACGAATTTCGAAGTTTTTATAGTAGTGAATTTGTACTGGATTAATGAGGCCAAAAACGGTCTTCTCAATCATGGTTATTGAAGACTTTTGATACATCATTTCACATGATATACATACTTAATAATTTCTTATTTCTGAAAGTTGATCCTTTTAGCCACATCAAAATTTCAACAATGAAATCTGTGGTATATGCGTCGGGCTAACAATTTTTAAAATTTGTCAAATTCTTGCGATTTTGATAAAAATGGAAACCATTAAAATACAACTTTTTCAAACTATTTGAACTCGCAATACATCGAAGGACATTTTTTGAAATTTTTTGAGAGAGGGCCGGTATACTAGACTATTACCGAATTCCTCTTCATTACTTTCCGTGAAGTTCAAGCACGGCTCCCCAATGAACCGCCGCTGTACCCGCCCAGATTTTTCGAGCTACGTTATCTCAAAAAAATGAGCAGTTTGTCAGTTTTTAGCACAATCTTCAACAGAACCTTTTGTTGTACGGCCACACTTTGTCCAAGTCTATCAATAGTCTAACAGCTCCCCCCTTCCCCAAATTTCAACACATTCTAAGTATCCTTTTCTAGAACAGTTCATCTAATTACTTCAATCTAAATGTAAACGAAAATCAACTGCCAGATTTTAGAATATTTTGATTTGCCAATTTTGTGGTGTGTCTGCAGGCCCTGCCACAATTTTTGGCATTCTGAACACTGTGCACTGGGCGAACCTACATAGTTTTAATTTATACCTTTTATACCCTTCTTCCCCAAGACTTGATGTCTAAACAGTTAGCGGGCATTACAGCCTTGAGATTAAGACAGTCTGAAGCCTGGAACGCGGGTACCTCAGGACACTCAACTATACTAACTCGTCGAAACGCGCTTCCCGCCATTACAGACTATTGTATACCCACTACGTCAGTCCAGAAATTTTATGACGTCAATATCGCTAGTAGACGCGACTGGGATAACTTGCCCCACAGTAGAGCAAATGCCATCAATATCTACACGGATGGATCTAAGCTCGATGACAAAGTAGGAGGGGCAGTTTTCTTCACCGACTTAAATATGTGACAGTGTGTACCAAGCAGAATTGGTGGCCATCCAGGAGGCCGCCAAATACCTTAGCACACTTATGATCGAAGAAGGGAACATATACATTTACTCAGATAGTCAAGCCGCTCTAAGGGCTCTTGACTCCTACACCAATAACGCCAAGACGCTGACGGAATGCCGTAGATCCTTAAATGCGATCGCTCAGCATCTCCGTATCCACCTCATCTGGGTACCTGGACACCGCAACATTGGGGGTAACAAGTCAGCCGACAAACTGGCAAGACAGGGTACTACCACTCAGCTCCTCCCGAAGAAGAGCTTGATAGGGATGCCCGTAGCCTCATACAAGCTAATCACAAGGAATGAAACCTTGCGCCTGGCTACGGAACGATGGAATAACCTTCCGGTATGCGCTGTAGCTAGGGTCACGTGGCCCTCGTTTAACCTGAAGCGAACCAATAGTCTTTTGCACCAAAGTAGGGAAAACATCTCACTTCTGGTTGGGGCCCTAACGGTTCACTGCCTCATCGGCAGGCATGCAGCACGCTTGGGCGTCGCTCACAACGACTTCTGTAGAAGCTGCAAGTGTGAGGAAGAGGAGGAGACATTACTGCATCTTCTTTGCCATTGCCCAGCTCTTAGTAGAAGGAGACTCAAAACTCTTGGCCACCCCTTTCTACTCAATCTCTCGGAAGTGTCCGAGATAGAGATTCCGTCTCTACTGAAATTCTTAACGTTGTCACAATGGTTCAGTCGGGAGGAACCGTCCCTGGCTTAAATAGGGAATTATATGGTATCGCAATGGGCCTATCTTGGCCTAAGTGTAAGGACAGTCTTACTGTCCCTAGCCATCTCAACCTAGCCTAACCTAACCTGCCCTTGCAAAGGGTATTATAATTTTGCCCAGAAGTTTGCAGTGCATGAAAATCAGACACCTGCAACGAGTACTTAATTTTCGTGTACACTCGCGCATTTACTCGGCTTGTTTGTGCACGCCACTTTGGTGTGACACACAAGAAATGATCGTAAGCACATTATGTCAGAACGTGTAAGCTTGTTAAAGCTGTCGGCTAAACGTGTAACAGCGAGCTTTACGGCGGCCACGGGCGGGTATTAAGCGTGTTACAGACTATAATACACGCGGCTTACTATCCTTGTTGTTTTGTTTTGCAAGAACTCTAAAACAAAATCAAAGCAGCTGCCGTCGAATACATGCCAAAATCATTCTAACTGTGATCGTAACAGGCCGCAATAGATCTTTGACTTCGGCAACAAGTACTCGCAGTGACTCGTAGCCGAAGCTTCGAGTCAACTTATGTATTTCTACTATGCAGTAGAGTTGTGCCGATTTTTTTGAACTATTTTATTTTAACTAGTCTTTTAAATGAACTAATAAACTAGGTCTTGGTGTTTGAACTTAAGTTC
Organism: Lordiphosa magnipectinata; assembly: GCA_037044535.1. Lineage (NCBI taxonomy): Eukaryota > Metazoa > Arthropoda > Insecta > Diptera > Drosophilidae > Lordiphosa > Lordiphosa magnipectinata. The sequence continues at coordinate 21,543 of JBAMBO010001689.1, read as the reverse complement.
ATTTTTTGAACTATGTTTGTCTCAGTTTTTGAACTATAGTTTATTTTTTGAACTAAAAAGTTGTAGGTGAAACATCCCAAAATATATTGCGAAACTTGTAATCTACTGGCCAAAGTAGGAGGTGTAGATCAAATTTAAAAAAAAAATAGCGTAATTGGCAAAATAAGCCAAAGATTATTATGAATATTTAATGAACGGCGAGATTACACGAGTGAATAAAGGAGGTGTGAAATATGCAATTTATGCAATATTGTTTTTAGCGGACCTAGATTATTTTTTTAAATCGGACATGCGTTTCAAAATATGCCAAACCCGCTATCTACTCATGTATCAAACAGTGTGTATTCAGCTAAAAATACATTTGGATACATTTTCTGTTTTTGTTTGACTATGGGCCGATTTCTTATAATCTTTATAGAGATATATGTCACATAAACTTACAAATTACAGATCAAAATTTTAGAAATCGGCCCTATTAAGTATTTCGTAAAGAAAGGTTTTGAATAAAATGCATTATGGATTAGGTTGTTCGAACTTTTTCATTGTGTTCACTTGTTATATTTATTATAAACATTTTATCATTCATCATTTGAAGTTTTTAAATATAAACATTTATTCATAGAAATTAAAAACTATTTTTGAAGGTTCAGGAGAGCTTGCTTCTTCAAGCCGAAGACAAAAAAGTCTTGCGGTATTTCCGCAAGCTTGTCTTTGCAAGCGCGTAGTTCTAGTTGTATTCGTCGCATCGGTTCACGCTAGAGCTTTTTGGAAAGCTCTTTTCACGCGCTAACACGTGTTTGATTTATTGTTGTTTGTTTTTAGTCGTTCGTGAGTTATAGCGTCGCAAACATGGGGCAAAATAAAGAGAAAATACGGCATATTTTACAGTACTACTACGATAAAGGCAAAAATGCATCCCATGCTGCCAATAAAATTTGTGCAGTTTATGGACCCGATACAGTTTCCATTTCCACCGCACAACGATGGTTTCAACGTTTTCGTTCTGGTGCAGAGGTGATCGAAGATGCGCCACGGTCCGGAAGGCCTGTCGTCGAAAATTGCGATAAAATCGCTGAATTGATCGAAAGAGACCGGCATAGTAGCAGCCGTAGCATCGGCCAAGAGCTGGGCATGAGTCATCAAACCGTTATAAACCATTTGAAGAAGCTTGGATTCAAAAAGAAGCTCGATGTATGGGTGCCACACGACTTGACGCAAAGAAACATTTTTGCCCGTATGGATGCATGCGAATCGCTTCTGAATCGCAACAAAATCGACCCGTTTTTGAAGCGGATGGTGACTGGCGATGAAAAGTGGGTCACTTACAACAACGTGAAGCGCAAACGGTCGTGGTCGAAAAGCGGTGAAGCTGCCCACACGGTGGCCAAGCCTGGATTGACGGCCAGGAAGGTTCTTCTGTGTGTTTGGTGGGATTGGCAGGGAATCATCCACTATGAGCTGCTCCCCTATGGCCAAACGCTCAATTCGGACCTGTACTGCCAACAACTGGACCGCTTGAATGCAGCACTCATGCAGAAGAGGCCATCTTTGATCAACAGAGGCCGAATTGTCTTCCATCAGGACAACGCCAGGCCACACACATCTTTGGTGACGCGCCAGAAGCTCCGGGAGCTCGGATGGGAGGTTCTTTTGCATCTACCGTATAGTCCGGATCTCGCACCAAGTGATTACCACCTATTTCTGTCCATGGCGAACGAGCTTGGTAGTCGGAAGTTGGCCACAAGAGAGTCCTGTGAAAATTGGCTCTCCGAGTTTTTTGCCAATAGGGAAGCGAGCTTCTATAAGAGGGGCATTATGAAGTTGGCATCTTCTTGGGAACTCGTCATCGAACAAACGGCGCATATTTGACTTAAATCGCATTATTATAACCAATTTTATGAACAATTGAAAATTCAATAAAAATGCCGCAAGACTTTTTTGACAACCTATTATAGACCCGTGCAGCTTTTAAATTTAAAGAGTAGATTGAAACAGGCAGATGGACAGGCAGGCGGGCGGATAGATAAATTAACAGAATTATGGTCGAAGATGCTCCCTTCTGAGCTATATGTTGGCCAAAATTATCATACCATCATTAAAGGTATAAAATCAGATAAATATTCCGAGCAAAACTCCATTACATTACTTTTTCATATTATTGTGCAAAATCGCTAGGGCATTTACATTTTCCGGAAGTAACAAGCTTACGATTTGCCCAGCCAAAAAAAAACAGACGCTCCGAAGGAACTGATGTTGCCACAAATTGCCCACAATGCATATTCTCTTCTGCATGTATAAAAAGAGCTGAGGGTAAATCGACTTTCCACCATTAAAATGGATCTGCAGATCTTCAGCCCATTATTAATGGTGATCATTCGAAGAACTCGCTTAAAACCAAGAACGTGCTTATTGAGTAAACAGCCACAGATCTAACCAAGGCCAAGGTGGTACTGGATACCATTGACTGTTTTCTTCGCCGAGAAGTTTACTGTTGAGCCTTGTTATTGGTTATGTGGAAGACAGTAGCATCGTCTCTTTTCCAGAGGGAAAAATTTCGGTGAAGCCTACCAACGCCTATATATGCATAAATGAGCCTAGAGGCACTGGAAAATGAACTATAGTTCAAAAACTTTTTTGTTGCCAAACACAGACATTTGATTGACTATATAATAATTTAGGGATTTAATTCTTAAAGAAGGGACTCCCTTATCAGAATGGCAGATACCAACGATGATGTGGTGGTGCTCAAACTAAAGGAGATTCGCAACTTTGTGCGATGTGATGCGTACCTATCGACAAACATTAACAAACGAACAGTTTCAGAAGCTGGAAAAGCTGTTGCAGCTGCTCCGAAGAGAGATTGTCCCCATGCAGAACCTGGACAAAATAGACGGCGTAATTGATAAACTATACTCAGGACAGAAAAAGTTTTCTTGAACTTTTAACAAATTTGATATAAAATAAATATTTTAGAAACCAATTTTATAAAAATAAATACAAATAAAGAAGAGAGGCAAGTTTCCCTAAAATAACTTACTTAAAACAAGTTCAAAATTTAACTTTGATTTTAAAGTAAAAAGACGTTAGGCAGCAAAGGACCATCATCATGACGAAGTTTCGAACAAACCAAAAATCTTTGTCTACAAATATAAAATGAAGAAGAAAATATTTATTTAGTACTTAAAATCCAAGTTTCAGCGACATCTTAGCGAAGCCACAAACCACACAGTGTACTAAATTGTCTTGCCAGTCTGCTAAGACCCTGACGAATCAGCACCAAACTGTCAAGGCGAATGCAAGTATTTTCTGGAATGTCCCCGTATTAATGTGCGAGGTTTGTGAATTGGTGGAATCAAAATAAGAAAACAAAAAACATAAATAAAGAAATAACCTGCGACCTGCTGGGCAAAGCAGCCAGAACTAAACTGAAACACTAAACGAAAAATTTTCTCCATAGACCACGATTTATAGTGACTTTTCGTGAAGATATGATTTGACACTCATCCATGGTTCTTTTAAAGTTTGCATTCTTTTTCCATACTTATTTCTCTCGGTGAACTTTTCAGTAAAAAATTCCCATTTCCACTTACCTTTACACCTTTACTGTTAACTTAACATGATTAGTACTTGCAGTTGTTTTGGTACATTGTTTTTTTTTGATTACAAAATGAAAACGAATGAATATTTTTCAAAACTTTTTTCTTCTTTTTATTCGGTAACTCAATGGCTACAGATTTTAGAACAACTTATTTGAAATGTCTGCCTTGTGCACTCTGGCAACGCCGAAGTCTCTCTGGCTACTCACTCATACCTCGAGAACGGTATATGGATTCAGGTTTGGGCTACCAGCAGCCATCATGTTTGAGTCGTTTTTGCCTTGTGAGCTGGAGCGGAGTCTTGTTGAAACGTCCACGGCTTGTTTGCAAATAATGTCGTGTGTTGAGAGGCTTCACAACCTTTCCCAAAACGTCGGATTGATACACTTTCGCCGAAGTTTAGAGTCCTTTTTCACAATAATGGAGCTTGGTGACCCCATCATAGCCGACTCCCCACCAAACCATCACATAAGCCGGATGGTGACCTCTCTGAACTCTCGGAATGAGTTCGTACGCTTGAGAAAACAAAAAACATACATTCTTTAATAAATACAAGTATAGATTAAAATGAAAAATTGATGATGCTGCAAATCAAACGAAATAATGAGAAATTAATAGATTTCGAAATATACATTTTTGGATATCTTAACATGCCAAAAGGACCTCGCCGATAGAATTGTGTTAATTGAGAATAAAATTAGGAAAAGTATTGACTTAGTAAAGACATAAGTTTTGGGAATATTGAAATAAAAAAACGAGAAAGGAAAGCTAACTTCGTTTGTGCCGAAGTTTTAATACACTTGAAAAAGTTCGCTCCAAAGGTTAGCGATTTCGGTCAAACTTCGCAGATCAGTTTGAAACATTTTAATTATAATAATGACCAATTTTAAGAACAAACCCATTTTTCGAACGATCGCTTCTATGGCAGCTACAAGAAGTGGTCATCCGATCCGGGCGGTTCCGACATATTAGCAGCGTGCAGCCAAAAAAAGAGAATTTCAGCTCGATAGCTTCAAAACTGAGGGACTATTTCGCGTAGAAACAGACAGACGGAGAGACGGACGGACAAAGCTCAATCGACTCAGCTCGTCATGCTGATCAAGAATATATTATATATACTTTATGTGGTCGGAGATGCTTCTTTCTATGCGTTACAAACATCTGAAGAATTTTAATATACCCTCTAGAAGGGTATAAAAACGAAAGTCGATCTCAACTAAAAGTTGATCCACAAGGCCCGGATGAGTCCTACAAATGTTGAATCGTACCGGCCAATCAGTTTGCTTCCATCGGTGTCCAAAATCTTTGAGAGGTGCCTGCTGAGCAGAATACTTGCCTTGGATGAGCTCAATTTGAGTTAGAAGGTCGCACGGAACGCCAGAAGAGTTAAACACTATAACTAAGGGGTATCATTGAAGAGTACCTTGCCAAGGAGTACGTCGCGGCGGTATTCGTCGACGTGAAGCAATCGTTCGATCGTGTGTGGCATGAAGGATTGCTGTGCAAGATGAGAAGAGACGACTGCCCCGGAGTTTTCATGAAAGAGCAACTTCTAACCCATCATGGACACAGGTACCTGGGAGTGTACCTTGACAGGCGCCTGACTTTTGGCTTGCACGTAAGCCAGCTCACAAGGTTGCTGTATAGAAGAACTCAATTGGGATGGTTGGTAAATAGTAGAAACAAATTGTCATTAAAGAACAAGGTACATATATACAAGGCAATCATTGCAGCTACAACGCATCTACACAAGATCCGTGTTCTCCATGATAAAGTACTGCGCAGCCTATCGGGAGCGCCCTGATGCCTGTGCACGAGAAGGCTGGAACAGGAACTAATTGTCTTAATAATAGGAGACGTAATTGTTAAACCATCTGCGAACTACATTGAAAGACTCAGAGGACACCTAGCAAGGCAACTACTTCGCAAAAGAAGTATAAATAGTGTCAGAGCCAGGAAAAGACTTTTGAGAATCTTCCCTTGGCAACTTCCAAGACGACGTATCTAAACCTGCCATAACATCTAACAAATAACACTAACACAGACCAACAAAATTACCACTTTTGTGAGGTCCAGCCTTCTTTGTATTAAATTCTGTTCCAGTTATGTGCACTGATTCCAAAACTGGTCTCGGTTTTTCTCCATCAGCTCTTGTTTTTAATAGCAAAAATATCTGTATTTATGACATTAGTGCGACAGTATACATTTTAATGCAGCCTAAACACAGCAAACACAAAAGCGTCGAAATTGGCCATAGAAGAGCAATTTCCATCAAATTATGGCAAATTTTTCCAAATTAATCGACGTGTATTTTAATTACCATCACTTTAGCATGTAGCCTAAGGGCTCTTCTATTTTCACAAATTTTATTGCATTTAAATCAGCTGAATGGACAAAGTTACAGGCTGTTAATCCCGAAAAAATGACTTAAAATTTATGGCAGGACAACTAGATTGATACATAAAATGTGTATAGGAAATATTATAAGACTAGAAATAGTAAAAGAAGTGCTTCAAAAAATGATAGACAACTTGGAGAAATACTGCGACGAATGGGAAATGGAAGTCAACCTATCAAAGTCTGAGATAATGGTCTTCAGAAAAGGCGGCAGACTAGCAGCAGCAGAACACTGGACCTTTAAAGGAGATGCCATAAAAATTGTAAAAGTATCTTGGAGTGTGATTTCAGCCTACCCTTACTTTCAAAGAACATGTAGTAAGAAGAGTGGCTGAAGCAAAAGCCAGTATCAACTGCATTTGGAACTGCTTTTTGGCAAAACCTAATGTAAGCATCAGAGCTAAATGGAAACAGGTATGGGGATATTGCTATTTTGAGGAGGTGGATAGTCTGCATACATATTTTTTGAAAAAAATTCTAAGGTTACCTCCGAATGCCCCTGGATACGCTCTAGCCTTGAAGACTTGCGTGGACCTTAGACTTACACCTTGGGTACATAGGGAAAACCCTTTTTTTCTATGAGGAGAGTCGACTGCCGCATTTTCTTACATCCGAAATAATTAGAAAAAATGTTTTTTGGGCACAAGAGCTTGATAAGGTATGCGCTCCTCTCACCCTCAACTGGAAAGATGGTCTAGGCTCCGTGAAGGATTGGAATTCAATGAGAATCAGCATAATGGATGCTCTTAGACAGAAGACGCATAAGGAACGGATAACAGATATCTCGACCATACAGCTGCCCTTAAATTGCAACACCTGGCAACCAGCAAAATCTCATGGGTGATGAAAGCGCGTCTTGCCCTTATCACGTTGTCATCAAATACATACAACAGACCGGTAAACATGCCGTGCCCAATCTGTAATACCGGAGAAAATGAGGATTTGACGCACTTCTTAGCAAGATGTCCAAGTCTTAAAGATCAAAGATGGGCGACCCTCGGCAAACCATATTTTACGAAGGAGGAGCTACATGATATCCTAGACGATAAAACTAACGAGAATTGGAAGGGACTGGTATCCTACATTAAAAAAGCTATGCTTTATAGAAAAGAGATTTTGGAAATACTATAATATAAAACATTGCAAATGAACTAGAACAAATGCCGAACAGCAGGCACATTAGTTAAAGCCTCGTACTGCTGAACGGTCTGATATCTTGGGAAGACCAGGGAAGTCAGGCGTAGTAACCGGGTGCAGGGTGAGGCAAAATATGCTTGACCGACGGACGGTTCGTGCAACCAAGTCGGTTATGATATTCTTAGTTTTATTTTTATTTTATTTATTCACAATGTTATTCAGTAATTTTAGTTTTATTCACAATGTTATATGTATTTGAAAACATTTTGATTTATTAAAATTATTATTATTTTATTAAAAGACTATGTGATCTAACATAGACTTTACATTAATTGTCAAGCAAATGTACAACAACATTCAGGCAGTACTAGATTCAAACAATTTCTACCTTAATATCAAACACCCTCGCGAAAATGACATCACAATTTTATGAATTGGGCTACGAATGGGCCAAATGAGTTCCGCCCTCACCATAATCTCCCTACTAAGCCCTTTGTGAATATTATAATTTTCCAAATTTAAACAAATGGCTGGCGGAAAGAGATTTCAGTGGAGAGTCTACCTGTGAAACGAATGTATATGTTGAGGAAATTTACCATTTTTTTTAATTTGGAAAAATGAGTAATGAATACAAGGTAGTGCAATTACTTGCTCTATATCGCACGCGAATATGTTTGTAAGTCTGTCACGTAATTTGACGAGTTAAGTCTTAAGTAGAATATTTGAATTTTGTAGTTTTAATTTGATTTAAGTGGTTACAAAACAATTTATTTTCAAGAATAATACAATCTTAATGGCTATTCTGGACAGTCATCAGCTCGACTCTGTAGTCATTTGCCAGTGCATGTTTTTTCTGTATATTTTCTGTGGGACTTCTCGGAGCTGGTTGACTTTAGGCTATTGCACTTCCACCTTATGTCCAGTGCATATATATAATATCGCACAAAAAAGTAAAGTACAACGAGGCCAGGGTAGGGGAATAAATGGCAAACGCTGTTGCAGACCCAACAAATGACTCAGCATATGCTCATAGATGGAAATGTCTATGAAGCCCAAAAAGTATGTCCACTCAATCCAATGGAAATCCATGAAGTTGGTATAAATGCGATGCAATTGTCCATAGGCCATGGCCATGTAGGCCAAATACAGGCGGCAATAGCGTGGCACCAACAATTCCATCTCAAACAGCAGCGGGAACAGGGAGAAATAACCAGCAATGCCCAGTATAAAGGCATATCTGGCATCCTGGGCTTGAAGCAGGGTGAGCAAACACAAGGGAATTAGACACATGAGAATGGCCTTTTCATGGACATGCCAATCAAACATAAAGGACGAGCAGGCGCATAGAACCACAGCACGCAGGAACACTAACTGAGCTTGCTTTCGCGAAGGCGTTAGGAATAATTTCCATAAAATGGGTAGCATGAAGCATAAAGTCAACGCAAAAGTCACCGAAGGTGTAATGGAGGGCAGCACCACATGCCTAACCTCTTGCACCAGGCCCGAACTCGCAGCTATCTTGTCCGCCCAAAGATTGGGGGCCCAATAGGCATGGGTTAAACCTCGCTTGAAGGGAAATAGTCGAGACAGGAGCTGAGGTAATTGCTGCCAGAAGGGTCACAGCGACCATGCAAATGGAGTGAGATCCACTAGTAGAAGCTTTAGAAAAACTTTCACCTGGGCACCCACACCAGCTGCCTGCTCCAGGCAATATAATCGCAATAGGTAGACACCAAAAGCCGTAGCCATGTACAGAAAGATGTGCTTAAAATTTAAGAAGACAGCAAACAGAAAGGCGCTCCATAGTAATCGTTTACGAAACAAGGCGCTCATGCCTAACAGCAAATCTATTGTACTGGAAGTGTATGTGATCCACAAAGATTAGACCCACATTGAAGAGCAGGAGCAGAGAGCCGGCAAAATGCTGCTGACTGACACGAAGCACTCCCAGAGCGCTTAGGCAGCTTCGCACGCCCAGCACATAGACCAAATCCATGATTATCACCGATATTCGTTGGAAACGCATTGTTGCAGTCGTAGCATAGTTAAGATTCTCTACTCACAACATGCCGGGATCCACATACTGAGCCGCCTGTGAGAGCAGCCATTCGAAATGGGCGAAGAATGGCGGATAGTCCAGTGTCCATTCGCTTGTGGCCTCCACATACCAGCGATTTAATGGTAAATGCACCTCAAAGTCTGTAGAGTAGTAGGCGGGAATCAGCAGCAGCTTGAGTGCTGTGCTTATGCCCACTAAATGCCAAAAACAATCCTTGATCCTCTTGAAAAGGAGCTGCCGGCGCCACGCATTTGTTGCGGAACCTTGATTGATACAGTACAGACCTTTAAATTAATTAATGTACAAATTTGTGCAAATATTGAGGTAACTTTCAACTGTATTTTATCATTTCTTATTTGTAAAATTTATCATTTTGAAAGCTGCTCCAGCCGATCAAAAAAAACCGCATTGCAGTGACCAAGAGACCTCTGGACTTGATTATCCAAAATTAAAACGAGAAGGCCAAGCTAACTTCGTCTGTGCCGAAGTTTTTATACCCTTGCAAATGCAAATGTCACAGTTTAAGTACGCTTACATAAAAATCAAAAAATTTTGTAACTAAAACCTATTTTCCGACAGATAAACGTCTGAAAAAAGTTTTTCTCACTAAGACTCAATTTCCGACCGATCGGCCCTATGGCAGCCTTAAGATATAGTCATCCGATTTCGGACCAATTTTGCGAATCTATTTGAAAGCATATAAAATAAGTCATCAGCGAGTTTAAGGACGCTAACAAAACTAAACAAAAAAGTTTTTTACCAAGACTCATGTTCGACCGATCGGTCCTATGGCAACCATAAGATATAGTCACCCGATGTCGATCAACTTTTTCAAATTAGTTTGAAAGCGTTTAATATTAATAATCACCGACCTTAAGAACGATTTACTTAAAAACAAAAAAGTTTTTTTCACTAAGACCCATTTTCCGACCGATCGGTCTTATGGCAGCTATAAGATATAGTCATCCGATTTTTACCAAAATTTGCAAATCTGTTTGAAAGCATATAATATTATTAATGACCGAGTTTAATCACGTTAACATTGGAAACAAAAAAGTTTTTCTCACTAAAACCCATTTTTTGACCTATGGTTCCTATGGCAGCTATAAGATATAGTCATCCGATTTTGACCAAAATTTGCAAATCTGTTTGAAAGCATATAATATTATTAATGACCAAGTTAAATCACGTTAACATTGGAAACAAAAAAGTTTTTCTCACTAAGACCCATTTTCCGACCGATCGGTCTTATGGCAGCTATAAGATATAGTCATCCGATTTTGACCAAAATTTGCAAATCTGTTTGAAATTATATAATATTATTAATGACCGAGTTTAATCACGTTAACATTGAAAACAAAAAAGTTTTTCTCTCTAAAACCCATTTTTTGACCAATGGTTCCTATGGCAGCTATAAGATATAGTCATCCGATTTTGACCAAAATTTGCAAATCTGTTTGAAATTACATAATATTATTAATGACCGAGTTTAATCACGTTAACATTGGAAACAAAAAAGTTTTTCTCACTAAAACCCATTTTTTGACCTATGGTTCCTATGGCAGCTATAAGATATAGTCATCCGATTTTGACCAAAATTTGCAAATCTGTTTGAAATTATATAATATTATTAATGACCGAGTTTAATCACGTTAACATTGGAAACAAAAAAGTTTTTCTCACTAAAACCCATTTTTCGACCTATGGTTCCTATGGCAGCTATAAGATATAGTCATCCGATTTTGACCAAAATTTGCAAATCTGTTTGAAATTACATAATATTATTAATGACCGAGTTTAATCACGTTAACATTGGAAACAAAAAAGTTTTTCTCACTAAAACCCATTTTTCGACCTATGGTTCCTATGGCAGCTATATGATATAGTCATCCGATTTTGACTAAAATTTGCAAATCTGTTTGAAAGCATATAATATTATTAATGACCTAGTTTAATCACGTTAACATTGAAAACAAAAAAATTTTTCTCACTAAAACCCATTTTTTGACCAATGGTTCCTATGGCAGCTATAAGATATAGTCATCCGATTTTGACTAAAATTTGCAAATCTGTTTGAAAGCATATAATATTATTAATGACCTAGTTTAATCACGTTAACATTGAAAACAAAAAAGTTTTTCTCACTAAAACCCATTTTTTGACCAATGGTTCCTATGGCAGCTATAAGATATAGTCATCCGATTTTGACCAAAATTTGCAAATCTGCTTGAAAGCATATAATATTATTAATGACCTAGTTTAATCACGTTAACATTGAAAACAAAAAAGTTTTTCTCACTAAAACCCATTTTTCGACCGATGGTTCCTATGGCAGCTATAAGATATAGTCATCCGATTTTGACCAAAATTTGCAAATCTGTTTGAAAGCATATAATATTATTAATGACCGAGTTTAATCACGTTAACATTGAAAACAAAAAAGTTTTTCTCACTAAAACCCATTTTTTGACCAATGGTTCCTATGGCAGCTATAAGATATAGTCATCCGATTTTGACCAAAATTTGCAAATCTGTTTGAAAGCATATAATATTATTAATGACCTAGTTTAATCACGTTAACATTGAAAACAAAAAAGTTTTTCTCACTAAAACCCATTTTTTGACCAATGGTTCCTATGGCAGCTATAAGATATAGTCATCCGATTTTGACCAAAATTTGCAAATCTGTTTGAAAGCATATAATATTATTAATGACCTAGTTTAATCACGTTAACATTGAAAACAAAAAAGTTTTTCTCACTAAAACCCATTTTTTGACCAATGGTTCCTATGGCAGCTATAAGATATAGTCATCCGATTTTGACCAAAATTTGCAAATCTGCTTGAAAGCATATAATATTATTAATGACCTAGTTTAATCACGTTAACATTGAAAACAAAAAAGTTTTTCTCACTAAAACCCATTTTTTGACCAATGGTTCCTATGGCAGCTATAAGATATAGTCATCCGATTTTGACCAAAATTTGCAAATCTGCTTGAAAGCATATAATATTATTAATGACCTAGTTTAATCACGTTAACATTGAAAACAAAAAAGTTTTTCTCACTAAAACCCATTTTTTGACCAATGGTTCCTATGGCAGCTATAAGATATAGTCATCCGATTTTGACCAAAATTTGCAAATCTGTTTGAAAGCATATAATATTATTAATGACCTAGTTTAATCACGTTAACATTGAAAACAAAAAAGTTTTTCTCACTAAAACCCATTTTTTGACCAATGGTTCCTATGGCAGCTATAAGATATAGTCATCCGATTTTGACCAAAATTTGCAAATCTGCTTGAAAGCATATAATATTATTAATGACCTAGTTTAATCACGTTAACATTGAAAACAAAAAAGTTTTTCTCACTAAAACCCATTTTTTGACCAATGGTTCCTATGGCAGCTATAAGATATAGTCATCCGATTTTGACCAAAATTTGCAAATCTGCTTGAAAGCATATAATATTATTAATGACCGAGTTTAATCACATTAACATTGAAAACAAAAAAGTTTTTCTCACTAAAACCCATTTTTCGACCGATGGTTCCTATGGCAGCTATAAGATATAGTCATCCGATTTTGACTAAAATTTGCAAATCTGTCTTGAAAGCATATAATATTATTAATGACCGAGTTTAATCACATTAACATTGAAAACAAAAAAGTTTTTCTCACTAAAACCCATTTTTGGACCGATGGTTCCTATGGCAGCTATAAGATATAGTCATCCGATTTTGACTAAAATTTGCAAATCTGTTTGAAAGCATATAATATTATTAATGACCTAGTTTAATCACGTTAACATTGAAAACAAAAAAGTTTTTCTCACTAAAACCCATTTTTTGACCAATGGTTCCTATGGAAGCTATAAGATATAGTCATCCGATTTTGACCAAAATTTGCAAATCTGCTTGAAAGCATATAATATTATTAATGACCTAGTTTAGTCACGTTAACATTGAAAACAAAAAAGTTTTTCTCACTAAAACCCATTTTTTGACCAATGGTTCCTATGGCAGCTATAAGATATAGTCATCCGATTTTGACCAAAATTTGCAAATCTGCTTGAAAGCATATAATATTATTAATGACCGAGTTTAATCACACTAACATTGAAAACAAAAAAGTTTTTCTCACTAAAACCCATTTTTCGACCGATGGTTCCTATGGCAGCTATAAGATATAGTCATCCGATTTTGACTAAAATTTGCAAATCTGTTTGAAAGTATATAATATTATTAATGACCGAGTTTAATCACGTTAACATTGAAAACAAAAAAGTTTTTCTCACTGAAACCCATTTTTCGACCGATGGTTCCTATGGCAGCTATAAGATATAGTGATCCGATCCGGTCAGTTCCGACATATTAGCAGCGTGCAGTAAAAAGAAGACTCTGTGCAAAATTTCAGCTCGATAGCTTTAAAACTGAGTGACTAGTTTGCGTAGAAACAAACGGACAGACAGACAGACAGACGGACAGACAGACAAATGGACGGACAAAGCTCAATGAACTCAGCTCGTCCCCCTGATCAAGAATATATATAGTTTATGGGGTCGGAAATGAATATTTCTATGCGCTGCAAACTTCTGGGCAAAATTATAATACCCTTTGCAAGGGTATAAAAACCTAACGGATTTCGTTAAACTGTTTTAAAATCTAGAAATCAATCATCTTATTATTCAAAAGCCGCTTGGTAGTTGTTTGTGGTTGTAGCTAACATTTTCTTGTTTCATCAAAGTTCTAATGTATTCCGATGACGCCCGGGATGTGCCAGCAAATGATAGACGCAATGCACTCGTACAGCCAAAGGTGGGGCCTTCAAATGAACTGCGAAAAATCTAAGATAATGGTAGTATGTGATACAAGAGGTCGAAAAGCAAGGACAGAGCAAGGACTTGATCTATAAACGGAGTGAATTTAGATATTGTCACCGAATACTAGTACTTGGGTACTTGCCATCAATACTACGTGAAACAAACTTCTTAGAAAAAGAAACGTCAGTCACAGCATTAAGTTCAAGTTGTTCTTAGCCACAGCCAGAGCAATTATGTGCTATGCTACCCAAGTATATGGGGCTTTGGTCAATACGAAGAAGTAGAACAACTCTTCCGATTTGATATAAAGAGGGTGTTCCAGTTGGAAACGGGTCTCCTTACGATGTTTCCCTACACATTGCAACTTCATTTCAATCACAGAACAGCTATTAGAAGCAAAATCACAGTTTGTCAGAAGGTGGGAAGCCTTGGCGTTGGACCACAATATTAGGTGCAACATAAAAGACTACAGCTCAAGGAACCTTTGGCAGACAAAACTGCTGCAGAGCATAGGCAGCAGGGAAAGGATTGGCTTAACAAGCCCGTGAAAGTCAGTCTCGTGACACGTACAGCAAACTGAAGTATAACTTAAAAGATACAAATTATTTCATTGACAATTTAGACGTGGCAGCAATATCAGTCGTTTTTAGAACGAGAGATAGTCTGACCAACCAGGAAATGCACAAGCTCTTAAACAGAAGAAAAGCTTCCTATCTCTTATGGTTTTCAATCTCTGTGCGACAGTCACCAGTCAATTAGTCAGGTTGAACTGTATTTATAGTGTGTGAATGTCTGAGGGAAGCTCTCTGCCTAGTTCTTTTCTTATTCTAAACATTTTGGCTGTGACCTCTAACATCTGTTGGTTATTCCATTTATAAAGAATGTAGAATTCCAATTTCAGCTTCCTTTTCCCCCATCTTTCGCCCCCTTTATAAGCCTTTTCTTTTGGTGCTTGAAAATTGAAGCAACATTGCTTTAATAAATATACAGCTGAAAATAACATTATGTAAATACAAATACATAATTTTTGTGTGCATAAATTAGAACCTACATAGGGAGGTACACATGTACAATCAGTCCGTGTTTTCACCTTACCTACAATCAACGTGTCAAACTAAGTTAAAATAAATATAACTTTAAAAACGCAGTCCACTTCGCCCGGTTGCACGTTTGTGTTGTCCAATCTTCAATGGTGATTCGGGGTGCAAACGCTTGCGTGGTGTGTCCAAGTTGGGCAATGGCGACAACTTGGTTGCTTCTCCCTCGTCGTCGTCGTCGTCGTTGTCCTGTGATGGTTCTTCGTCTTCACCCGTAGTAAATAGTGTACGTCGTACACTTCGTGAGGATCGTGCCACCTCCAGTCTATCTCCCTCATCATCGCTGGTCTGATTTCTGCCCATTCCTCGGCGTTGACGCTGACCTGCTGGTATGCTCAAAGTGGATTTGTGTGAAACACGTTCGTACTTCTCATAGATGGCCAGGCAAATATCTATCCCTGTAGAACAACGATAGGCCAAAGTCAGTCGCACCTGTGGCAAATTGCCCAGATCAATGCCACCATCCGAATCATCGTGTAGAGCCTCCATTAAACCATCCGACTGTATGTATTGCAGCACATCCATATTGTGACTAGCCGGACGGGGCGGTGTCACCAGCTGGCTTTCCACTGGCTCCTCATCATCGCTTTCAGCACGCAACCTCAAAGTGGTCGTGGATTTCTGCCTTTCTTGCTGCTCAAATACACGACGACGCAGACGTTCGAATGCGCGTCCAAAGCGTTCCTTTACAATCAACTCCTGGTCAGGTTCACAGCGCTGGGCCAGCTCAAAACCCGCATGACGGAAACGTGCTCTAAGTTGAGTGCGCAGGTAACCCGCCACCGCTGTGGCGCCCTTGATGTGGCGTCCAAACAAACTCAAAATACAATCATTGGCGAGTTCCGAACGTACATCACCATTGTCCACAGCCAAAACAAATCGTTGAACTATGCTAATGGGTGTTGATTGATCTATAAGCTGGGCCGACGTCTGTCTGGTTGTTTCTGCTGCAATTGGAATTGGAATGAAATAGAACTGAACAGAGAATGAAGGAAAAGGCTTACCCGCCGCTGCTGTTGTGGCTGCCACGCTGCTACTGCTGATGTCCTGACTCATGTTTCCTATTTGCACACTCCAAACTGGAGGGCCAACAACATTTACATTAAAATATAAGTAAGAGCAGCTAATTTTAAGTTATGGCTATAAACAACGCTAACTTTTACTTAATTTGTTGTGTGCAGTGTGACCAGAGCTGGCAAGCGGGAACAAGCCAAAAAAATGTACAACTAAAGATGGAAGTATCGGTTAAAGACGTGTGTGTGTGTGTGTGCGATTTATTTATCAAATTTTGAAAATTTAAAAAATTATTATTAGGATGCTAAAAATTTTTAGTTGTCTGTTTTAGGATGATTTTTATGCTATTTGGTTTTTCAGTGTACCTTTTTTGACACCTCTCGCGTGATTCGTGACATGTGGCAACGCTAAACATGCTCAGTAAGGTTTGCCATTTCACTATGAACGAACAGCGCTTGCAAATCATGATATTTTATTATCAAATTCGTGCTCTGTGAGATATAGAAAAATTCGAAAAATTTTTATTTGGCTGTATTGCCGAATCTGGTCTAAAGATCAGCCAGAGGCAGTTCACGAAAAGCCAATGCACCCTGCAAAATGCACTGTTTGATATGGTTTGTGGGCTGGCGGCATCATGGGAGCGTAATTTTTCACATATAATGAAAATAGCAACGTTACAGTCAATAAAGCAAAGTTCCGTGCGATAATTACCGACTTTTTTTTTGCCCAAAGAGGAAGAATTGAACTTGGTTGACATGTGGTTTCAACAAGACGGTGCCATATGCGGCACGTGATTCCATGGACCAATTGTTTGGAGAGTTTGGTGGCCGCCAGATCAAGCGATTCAACCCCACTAGACTATTTTTTGTGGGGCTACGTGATGTCCCTTGTGCAATTTCATAAGCTGAGCGTTAATGGGTTAATCTGTTGCCCAGTATTTACTCAATGGGCCAAGCACCCCATGATCAATCGCTTCATAGATGTGCGTCACTCTTGGATCGACTGCTCTTCGGGCTAGAAGTTAAATTCCCAAAGTGGCAGCAACATGATTTTTACATTAAAATCGTAACAGGAGCTGGCCATCATGTTCATGCCGTTTAGCCGGATGGGCTTCATCGCTGTTGACGCCTCTGCAGCTAATCCGTGAGACCATAAGCCGGTACTGGCCATAGCCAAATTCGTGGAGATTAAACTAGAGGCGGAGACAACGGTAAAGGCTATGCCGAGTCCGATAACTGGGACTCTACATTCCCAGATATCAGTCAGTTTTATTATGGATAATACAAACGAGTTGGGTGCAAAGATTGGACACAGCGGACTATAAATAAGTGTGAATGATCGCCATTTAAGGGGGGAGCCTGCTTTAGAAGCTTAAAAAAATCGATTTTTCCGAGGACTTTTTTGGCAAGGAAAGAAATATTCGATTGAAACGAAACTTTCAGGTTTTATTGTTATATATTTCAACAGTCTTCTCAAATTTTTTCATTAAAATATATGTCATATTATGCCTGGTACAAGCATTTCGTTGAGGCGCCTCGAGTGTGCATGTGTCGTGCGGCGGGAAAGATGCAGGTCGCAATTTCCATCTGAAACAAAAAAAAACCCAAAAAATTTTCTATTTTCAATAGTATAGCTTCTAGTTAAACCAAGAAAATTGAACAAAATGTGAGAAATTCCAAAAATTTTCGCAAATAAAAAAAAAAATTCACTTCAGATTGTTTAAAAAGTGGGTTAATCATAACTTTCTTAAGGTTTTTTAGGTTCAACTAGAAGAGAATTTAATCCCGAATACAATAAATTTTGTCTTGTTTTGATAGGGCGTTTAATTTTTTCCCTATCTTTCCTGCCAATTAGGAAAAATCGTAAAAATGGAAAAACCGAGAAATCGAACGTCAAAGTTTTCGTATATAAAAAATCGTAATATTCTTGAACTTACCGCAATAATATGCTAATCAGCGATTCCTGGTCCATAGAGTTGCCCTTCAGACTCTTCAAAAAACTCGTTTTCGCCCTGATGTTCGTGTCTGCGGGCTGTTCTTGCCTCTTTACGCAAGCCGACGCGCTCCTTGTCGGCTCCCTTGGCGAAATTCTTGCATTGCTGTCCAATTTTCAAATCTAGTAACTGCATGGTTTTCAATACTGCACTGTAGCCTTCATTTGAACATTCCTCCAGCGATGTAAGCAGCAATCTCAACGATTTTAATGCCTGAGTTGAGGTGTTTAGGTACGATGCGCCACACAGTGGAATTGAACGACTCGTTCGCATTTTGTGTGTCGTTAGCAGATCATCCTTAGATAATTCCTCGTACACAGGACGAATGTGCTCCTCGACATGTTCGTCAATTATACGTGGTGGATGTTTAAAAGCAGCCAGGGTGTTTGTCGCACCAGCTTTCGACGCCTTCCGGGCATTTGTTGTGGCAAGGTAATTCAGATGAAGAGCAATAATGATCAAGTGTCGCCATTATTGCATTTCTCATATCTTCTACAGAATTCAAGTTTCTTCGAATCGCCAGACCGTAATAAATTGTTAATTTTTGTATCAAAGCCTCGGTGAGCCGCTTCTTTCCACCGAGCTTCTCTTGTTTTCTCTTGTTGCGGAGACGAGTACCCATTGCGCTTTTGTACATGTCCTATGCACTCGTCTTTGGTCACTGTGCACTTGTCGCCGTATGGATCACTGTTCAGGATGCCAAGAAATGTTTTGGTGTCGCCGTCATGACGAACATAATTCTTCTATTGATTTCGTAGTCGGTGTGAATGATTTTGAACAAAACACACAGAGACAAACTCGATTATCCGATAGCAATGAGATGGATAAATTATAACATCGTCCGTAGTTGCTGACGCCAACTTTTTATACCCTTGCAAAGGGTATTATAATTTTGCCCAGAAGTTTGCAACGCATAGAAATATTCATTTCCGACCCCATAAACCATATATATTCTTGATCAGGGCGACGAGCTGAGTCGATTGAGCTTTGTCCGTCTGTCTGTCCGTCTGTCTGTCCGTCTGTTTCTACGCAAACTAGTCTCTCAGTTTTAAAGCTATCGAGCTGAAATTTTGCACAGAGTCTTCTTTTTACTGCACGCTGCTAATATGTCGGAACCGACCGGATCGGATCACTATATCTTATAGCTGCCATAGGACCGATCGGTCGGAAAATGGGTCTTAGTTAGAAAAACTTTTTTGTTTTCAATGTTAGCGGCCTTAAACTCGGCCATTGTTAATATTATTTGCTTTCAAACAGATTTGCAAATTTTGGTCAAGATCGGATGACTATATCTTATAGCTGTCATAGGAACAATAGGTCGGAAAATGGGTCTTAGTAAGAGAAACTTTTTTGTTTTCAATGCTAGCGTCATAAAACTTGGCGATACTAAATATTATATGCTTTCAAACAGATTTGCAAATTTTTGTCAAAATCGGATGACTATATCTTATAGTTGCCATAGGACCGATCGGTCGGAAAATGGGTCTTAGTGAAAAAACTTTTTTGTTTTCAAGTAAATCGTTCTTAAAGTCGGTGATGCTTAATATTAAACGCTTTCAAACTAATTTGAAAAAGTTGAGCGACATCGGGTGACTATATCGTATGTTTGCCATAGGACCGATCGGTCGGAAAATGTGTCTTAGTGAGAAAAACTTTTCTGTTTTAAATTTTATCTTTCTTCAACTCCGCGATTGTTAATTTGATATGTTTTCAAAAAGATTCGCAAAATTTGGTCGAAATCCGATGTTTATCTGTCGGAAAATGAGTTTAAGTTAAAATATTTTTAGATTTTTATGTAAGCGTTCTTAAACTCTGACATTTCAAAAACAGCATTTGCAAGGGTATTAAAACTTCGGCACAGACGAAGATAGCTTGGCCTTCTCGTTTTCACTACGGCTAGTATTAGCTTCTCCATTGTCCGATGACGAAACATTATGGAACTGATTGCCGTGGAATCTGCGCTTCCGTGGCCTTCCAGTCCGTTCACTTAAAGATTTTTGCACTTTTGGATAGCTCTGCATGATTTCAAGATGCTCACGTGCCGAAAAGACAAATCAAAACTGAACTTAAATGCTAAATATAGCTTTGCTCAAGTCGACGCAATAGGTACAATACATACAAAAGATCGAGGCCGCTCGTATACCTGCTCGACGCTTGCTAACTATTTCTCCTGTAACTTTAAAAATATTTTGAATTTGCTTCTGAAATTTTAGGGACACATTCTTGGATAGTTTGGGTAGACAAATTCGATTTTTTGAAGCCTCTAAAGCAGGCTCCCCCCTTGGAAACAATTGCAACAGCCATGTAATTAGCATTGCATGTAACATAGTCCAGTCAAATTAGAAATTTTCAATGCATGAAAGGTTTTTGATATGTGGTAGGGGTCTGTCTAAAAGGCTTAAGTTCAAATTTGTGTCATTGGAAACGGTCGCCATATTGGAAAACGCGAATTGGTCTGTATCTCTAAAACTATTGCTTTAAGACAACAATTTCCAAGGACAAAGTTATAGATAAAAACATTACCTTTCTTTCTGGTACAGACAAATTTTCTATGCGGGCAATAGTTTTCAGGTTATGTACTATCAAAAATTGATTTTTGACTTTTTTCTCATTTTTCTGGTTTCCGGTGAGAGAAGCTCTCACAATTATCTCCTAATATGAATTATGGAGCATAAAATTTGCAACAACTTTTACATAAACAATTCATCTGTGCGACAAAGCGTTACAAAACCATAGCTTCTTCAATTTTGAATCAACCAGTTTCCCGAAAATTTGAGATAACCTTACCTTAACCTTTTTCGCCAAAATCAAACGTTTCCAAGATACAGAGCAATTTGCGTTGTCCAATATGGCGGCCGTTCTCAATGACACATGGTCCCCTACCACATATCAAAAATCTGGCTTAAATAAGCCCTTTTTTACCTAATTTGACTGGACTAACAACAATAATTACCATTTGATTGGGAAGCTTACCTGCCCAAGGCAACTCCTGTTCAATTTAAAAAACTTTTTTTTTAAATAAACGCGGTTCGATTTTCCGATAGCTATCGATAAAAATTTTAAAAGGCTGCCACATTTTTGGGTTACCGTATTTCAAACACGAAAACGCGTTAGGACATTCTATTGTGTGTGTCAGCTATAAAAGGGGGCTGTGATACCGAGCAGCTTGGCAGTTGGAAATTTACGACTGAAGCGGCAAGACGTGTGTTCTGCTTTCGGAACATTTTTTTTTTTTTTTTTTTTGTTCCGATTCTTGGTTACTTAAGTTAATTAGTATATACAGAACTAATAACTTATTATTTGAAAAACTCCTTTTGTTTTGGCATCATCTGGCTCTTTTTTTATTAAGGAACTCCTTCTTTAAGAATTAAATCCCTTTTGGCATCATCGTCGGTATCTGCCATTTTTTTTAAATTAGGGATT
>JBAMBO010001688.1:0-11065 GCA_037044535.1 Lordiphosa magnipectinata | reverse complement strand
GGTCTTAGTAAGAGAAACTTTTTTGTTTTCAATGCTAGCGTCATAAAACTTGGCGATAATAAATATTATATGCTTTCAAACAGATTTGCAAATTTTTGTCAAAATCGGATGACTATATCTTATAGCTGCCATAGGACCGATCGGTCGGAAAATGGGTTTTAGTGAGAAAAACTTTTTTGTTTTCAAGTAAATCGTTCTTAAAGTCGGTGATTCTTAATATTAAACGCTTTCAAACTAATTTGAAAAAGTTGAGCGACATCGGGTGACTATATCGTATGTTTACCATAGGACCGATCGGTCGGAAAATGTGTCTTAGTGAGAAAAACTTTTCTGTTTTAAATTTTATCTTTCTTCAACTCCGCGATTGTTAATTTGATATGTTTTCAAAAAGATTCGCAAAATTTGGTCGAAATCCGATGTTTATCTGTCGGAAAATGAGTTTAAGTTAAAATATTTTTAGATTTTTATGTAAGCGTTCTTAAACTCTGACATTTCAAAAACAGCATTTGCAAGGGTATTAAAACTTCGGCACAGACGAAGTTAGCTTGGCCTTCTCGTTTTCACTACGGCTAGTATTAGCTTCTCCATTGTCCGATGACGAAACATTGTGGAACTGATTGCCGTGGAATCTGCGCTTCCGTGGCTTTCCAGTCCGTTCACTTGAAGATTTTTGCACTTTTGGATAGCTCTGCATGATTTCAAGATGCTCACGTGCCGAAAAGACAAATCAAAACTGAACTTAAATGCTAAATATAGCTTTGCTCAAGCCGACGCAATAGGTACAATACATACAAAAGATCGAGGCCGCTCGTATACCTGCTCGACGCTTGCTCACTATTTCTCCTGTAACTTTAAAAATATTTTGAATTTGCTTCTAAAATTTTAGGGACACATTCTTGGATAGTTTGGGTAGACAAATTCGATTTTTTGAAGCCTCTAAAGCAGGCTTCCCCCTTGGAAACAATTGCAAAAGCCATGTAATTAGCATTGCATGTAACATAGTTCAGTCAAATTAGAAATTTTCAATGCATGAAAGGTTTTTGATATGTGGTAGGGGTCTGTCTAAAAGGCTTAAGTTCAAATTTGTGTCATTGGGAACGGTCGCCATATTGGAAAACGCGAATTGGTCTGTATCTCTGAAACTATTGCTTTAAGACAACAATTTCTAAAAACAAAGTTATAGATAATAACATTACCTTTCTTTCTGGTTCTGACATATTTTCTATGCGGGCAATAGTTTTCAGGTTATGTACTATCAAAAATTGATTTTTGACTTTTTTCTCATTTTTCTGGTTTCCGGTGAGAGAAGCTCTCACAATTATCTAATAATATGAATTATGGAGCATAAAATTTGCAACAACTTTTACATAAACAATTCATCTGTGCGACAAAGCGTTACAAAACCATAGCTTCTTCAATTTTGAATCAACCAGTTTCCCGAAAATTTGAGATAACCTTACCTTAACCTTTTTCGCCAAAGTCAAACGTTTCCAAGATACAGAGCAATTTGCGTTTTCCAATATGGCGGCCGTTCTCAATGACACATGGTCCCCTACCACATATCAAAAATCTGGCTTAAATAAGCCCTTTTTAACCTAATTTGACTGGACTAACAACAATAATTACCATTTGATTGGGAAGCTTACCTGCCCAAGGCAACTCCTGTTCAATTTAAAAAACTTTTTTTTTAAATAAACGCGGGTCGATTTTGCGATAACTATCGATAAAAATTTTAAAAGGCTGCCACATTTTTGGGTTACCGTATTTCAATCACGGAAACGCGTTAGGACATTCTATTGTGTGTGTCAGCTATAAAAAGGGGCTGTGATACCGAGCAGCTTGGCAGTTGGAAATTTACGACTGAAGCGGCAAGACGTGTGTTCTGCTTTCGGAACATTTCTTTTTTTTTTTTTTTTTGTTCTGATTCTTGGATACTTAAGTTAATTAGTATATACAGAACTAATAACTTATTATTTGAAAAACTCCTTTTGTTTTGGCATCATCTGGCTCTTTTTTTATTAAGGCACCCCTTCTTTAAGAATTAAATCCCTTTTGGCATCATCGTCGGTATCTGCCATTTTTTTTAAATTAGGGATTCCCTTCCTTGAGAACTAAATCCCTCAAAGGTGAGAATCTCTTTGACTTGGTTTTGGTTATCAACATTGCCACTTTCCATCCAGCGATTTGGCCGATTCTTAGGAGGTACCTACGTTAGAATCTAATCTTCTGTCTGCTTCTAATCATTTTAAGTTGCCTTGGATTTCGCTTTGTGTCCATAGTAAAAAAAAAAGGCAATGGTCAGATGTTGACCATATGTGTCGAATAGAGCAAAACTCTGCGAATATGAATCGTCTGCATATAGTATAGATGTGTGCACAATACTTACTGGGCGGTCGGTCATAATACAGGCCATTGGGGGAATCTGACAAGGATAAGCCTAGAGTTAGTTTATTTTATATAACGAATTCATTATTTATTATTTTTTTTTTATTTATTATTATTACGCTTTCGTCGTTTTCGCCTTTTCACTCTCAGCTCCTGCTCCGCCATCAGGGACATAACGCTATTTGATAGCTTATCATCTTATTAATTAATAAAAACGAAGAACTTTGATTTTATTCTGATTTTCTCAAAATAAATGAATTGTTTGATTTCACATCTGTTCATCTAAAATGGAGTAGCTATTTCGCTCGAATAGCTTTCATCGCCTTTTTTCGTTCCCTTCCATAATTTGGTGGTATAATTTCTTATATCCAGCAATAGATTTTGTTTCCTCGTTGGTTGGTGTATGCTCATTTTGTTCTCCGATGATGTTCTTCTTCGTCAGAAGATGATGAGTCTTTCTATATAAAATTCCTCTTCTGATTCACACAAAATCAAGTACGAAAACGAAGCACGCGGTACAATTGGTCGCAAAAGCTGTTTACAAAATGTGAATAAAAAAAATAACAGTTTGTTTCCCAGTCGTTAACAAGATCATCGTTCTTGCATGGACTTAAGATCTTCATGTGCACAATTCTTTTGAGTTAGGTAATCCAGTATGTCGTTTTTATTGGACTGTACCGACAGAGAATCCAATGAAGCTGTGTGCAACGTCATACTTATTTTGGTATATTGAAGAAAATTAACTTCTGCACCGAAATTTTATCTCTTGTATAAGCAATTTCATTCTCAATATAAACATTTTTTCAAGTTTTTGTCAACAGGAAACATGGCTGCAAAGGGAATACAAATTGTGAAAGTTTTTAAGTTTGATTTCCCACGATTGTTCCATTTAAATTTTGGTCCATCCTCTTGGAAACTTTGCGTCTAACTTGGATTTCTATTTGTGTCCAAGGGGTTGATGTCAATTTATATCCGTAGTTGTTCTTCTGGCATATTTTAATTTCCTACCTAACTTACAATAAAATAAAACTTATGACTAAAATTAATTTATGATTCTCATCGTCCTCCTCAAACGGGTTGTAATATGTTAAGTTTTATCGTGTCAATTCCTAAAAAAAACATGAAAACCAAATTCTCCAGGTTCATTTTTGGGGTTGTAAGTTCCCTTAATGTTGAAAAATCCTAGTATCAGAGAATATTAATGAAAAAGAAATTTCGACTTTGATGACCAAAAAAATTATTTTTTTATTTTTTGTAACTTAACGGCTTTCGTGTTGTGTTCGTGTTTGATGAGCAACAAAATATTTTTTTAATTTTTTTGACTTAAAGCATTTCTTGTTGTGTTCTGATTGAGAATCATCGGAGCTAGCTTTGTGTCCGAAGGGTTGATGCAAATTTTTGTTTGATTTTTATTTTATGACATTTTATGTCTCCTTTGGCTGGTTGTACTCCAGATAGCCTCACATATTACTTGGATTTTCAAAAGTATTTTAAGCGACTGTTCGCTTCTGTAGCTCAGATCAAACTAAACAATACAATTGTGTACATAGTTGATACATTTATATTCTTTGACTGTCCTTTCCCAGACTGCTGATTATTACATTGCTTTCTATTTCTCCGCTGAAGATTCAGCTTGATGATCTGTGGAATTAACGGCTTCAGGAGACATTTCATGTGAGTTTTTAGACATCCAAATCAATGTTTCCATCTATCATTCCGAGGTGAAACCCTAATTTGACTGGACTAGTTGTGACGGTTCTTGCGAACTAGTTGATTCCATGCACATTGATTCCGAATTCGTGGAACATTCTATCTTTTTGAGGTGACTTATATTCCTAGTAAACGATCTCGATTGAATTTAGTCCAATGAATCTTTTGCTTATAAATCTCAACAAACAGGAATTGGACGGGCCATAATTTTTAAAGATTTGTATATGGACAACATTTTTTTTAGGAAAAGCTTGGTACTCCATCACGAAGTTTCCAACGTCTGCCACTACAGACGATCGTTTGGCGTTCCGTAATGATTCGATTCGTTTCCTTAACCAAATTAAGTACACTGTATTCTTTCCTTAGAATATTTAAGTCTTTAGACCAACATGGTTCTTTTTTAATTTTATGTAAGGGCACGATTTGTCTAGTGCCATTGAACATATCGATGTAAAAGCATCAACTACCGCATTGCTAACCGGTTTCTGGTATTAATGGCGGAACAATATTAAGCTTTTTCCTTAGGAGTCTATTATATTGTTTCCAGTTCGTTTTTTTATTTAAATTTTGCACCCTATTGGGCTCCGGACATGTTTCCGAAAGTTTAATTTCTATGTAACTGTGATCTGAAAAGGAGTACTCTGATAATACCCTCCATGATGTTAAATGTTCCTCGAGCAACTCAGATGTAAGTAGTTGTAGTAGCCGTGTTTATTTTGGCATATTGCAGCCATGGGTGAGCCGTGAGCCCAATGTCGATTCTTTCTTTTCTTTACAATTTTTTTCTTGTCTTAGATTAACAAGACATTTACTGGACTAACGGCGACAATTAACAGGAAGAAGGAATCTTTTCCGATCACATAAAGCAAATATATTCTTGATCAGCATGAGAAGCTGAGTTGATATAGCCATGTCCGACTGTTTCTATGCTATCTCCTCCGTCAGTTTTAGAGCTATCTTAAGCAAACTTTACACGAAGCCTTTTGGTACAAATACGCTGCACATTTGTCGGAATCGGCCGAATCGGATGACTATATCATATAGCTGCCATAGGAACCATCGGTCGAAAAAGTAGTTTTAGTGAGAAAAACTTTTTTGTCTTCAACGCAAACGTCCCCAATCCTCGTATTTCTAAGTTTTCTATGCTTCTAAATAATTCCACCAAGTTTTACGAAAATCGGACAACTATATAGTATAGCGGCCATACAAAAGATATGTCTGAGAAAAAGTCTTAGTAGATAAAACTTTTTTGTTTTTATTGCTATCGCTCCCAAACTCGTTACTGATCAATTTTTTATGCTACCACACAATTCTGCCAAGTTTGATTCAAATCGTATGACTAAAGCATATAGCTGCCATAGGAACTATCTGTTGAAAAAGTAGTTCTAGTGAGAAAAACTTTTTTGTTTTCAATGGTAGCGTCTTTATACCTTCCAGTTGTGAAATTTATCAGTTTCCACACAATTTTGGGGAGTTCGGTCAAAATCGGATGAATATAACAAACTGGCAAGCAAATGCTCAAAATAGTGGCGCCATCAAGCTACAAGGGTATAAAAACTTCGGTCGAGCCGAAGCTAGCTTTCCTCTATTTTTTCAGCTTTATTCTGTTTTAGAGCAAATGTATTGGCGCCCCACTTTTAAGAAAACTTGCGCAACGATATAGCCAATTCAAAATGTAGTTTGCTTTTGGATGAATCAACAGATATAAGCGTCACTAAGCTTTTAGGTAAAAATTTAATAAATTATAATTGTTTTTCTATGTTTATGTATGACTTAGGTGTCGTCGTCAATTATTTTTCGAACCAGCGTGTAGTGATTGTTACTTCCTTCTTCCCCCTTCTTCCCTTCCTTGAGAACTAAATCCCTTAAAGGTGGGAATCTCTTTGACTTGGTTTTGGTTATCAACATTGCCACTTTCCAGCCAGCGATTTGGCCGATTCTTAGGTACCTACGTTAGAATCTAATTTTCTGTCTGCTTCTTAACATTTTAAGTTGCCTTGGATTTCGCTTTGTGTCCATAGTAAAAAAAAAAAAGGCAATGGTCAGATGTTGACCATTTGTGTCGAATAGAGCAAAACTCTGCGAATATGAATCATCTGCATACCGTATAGATGTGTGCACAATACTTATTTGGCGGTCGGTCATAATACAGGCTATTGGGGGAATCTGACAAGGATAAGCCTAGAGTTAGTTTATTTTATATAACAAATTCATTATTTATTATTATTTTTTATTTATTATTATTACGTTTTCGCCTTTTCACTCTAAGCTCCTGCTCTGCCATCAGGGACATAACTCTATTTGATAGCTTATCATATTATTAATTAATAAAAACGAAGAACTTTGATTTTATTCTGATTTTCTCAAAATAAATGAATTGTTTGATTTCACATCCATTCATCTTAAATGGAGTAGCTATTTCGCTCGAATAGCTTTCATCGCCTTTTTTCGTTCCCTTCCATAATTTGGTGGTATAATTTCTTATATCCAGCAATAGATTTTGTTTCCTCGTTGGTTGGCGTATGCTCTTTTTGTTCTCCGATGATGTTCTTCTTCGTCAGAAGATGATGAGAGTCTTTCTATATAAAATTCCTCTTCTGATTCACACAAAATCAAGTACGAAAACGAAGCACGCGGTACCATTGGTCGCAAAAGCTGATTTACAAAATGTCAATAAAAAAAAATAGTTTGTTTCCCAGTCGTTTACAAGATCATCGTTCTTGCACGGACTTAAGGTCTTCAAGTGCACAATACTTTTGAGTTAGGTAATCCAGTATGTCGTTTTTATTGGACTGTACCGACAGAGAATCCAATGAAGCTGTGTGTAACGTCATACTTCTTTTGGTATATTGAAGAAATGCAACTTCTGCACTGAAATGTTATCTCTTGTATAAGCAATCTCGTTCTCAATATAAAAATTGTTGCAAGTTTTTGTCAACAGGAAACATGGCTGCAAAGGGAATACAAATTGTGAAAGTTTTTAAGTTTGATTTCCCACGATTGTTCCATTTAAATTTTGGTCCATCCTCTTGGAAACTTTGCGTCTAATTTGGATTTATATTTGTGTCCAAGGGGTTGATGTCAATTTATTTCCGTAGTTGTTCTTCTGGCATA
Source organism: Lordiphosa magnipectinata (assembly GCA_037044535.1). Taxonomy (NCBI): domain Eukaryota; kingdom Metazoa; phylum Arthropoda; class Insecta; order Diptera; family Drosophilidae; genus Lordiphosa; species Lordiphosa magnipectinata. The sequence continues at coordinate 3,856 of JBAMBO010001688.1, read as the reverse complement.
TTTTAATATCCTACCTAACTTACAATATAATAAAACTTAAGACTAAAATTAATTTATGATTCTCAAAGTCCTCCTCAAACGGGTTGTAATATGTTAAGTTTTATCGTGTCAATTCTAAAAAAACATGAATACCAAATTCTCCAGGTTCATTTTTGGGGTTGTAAGTTCCCTTAAAGTTGAAACATCCTATTATCAGAGAATATTAATGAAAAAAAAATGTCGACTTTGATGACCAAAAAAACTATTTTTTTATTTGTTTTTGACTTAAAGCATTTCTTGTTGTGTTCTGATTGAGAATCATCGGAGTTAGCTTTGTGTCCGAAGGGTTGATGCAAATTTTTGTTTGATTTTTATTGTATGACATTTTACGTCTCCTTTGGCTGGTTGTACTCCAGTTAGCCTTCACATACTACTTGTATTTTCAGGTAGTATTTTAACTGACTGTTCGCTTCCGTAGCTCAGATAAAACTAAACAATACAACTTGGTACTTGTTGCACACTGCAAATCAAGTACCAGGTACCAAGCAAGCATAAAAAACGAAATCAATTTGTTTTCTGTATTTTCTTACCATTTTTGATTGGCCTTTTTGGTTTTGCGAACAGATCAAATGTTGACCATTTGTGTCGAATAGAGCAAAACTCTGCGAACATGAATCATCTGCATATAGTATAGATGTGTGCACAGTTCTTACTTGGCGGCTGATCATAATACAGGCCATTGGGGGAATCTGACAAAGATTTTTGTCGTTTTCGCCTTTTTACTCGAAGTTCCTGCTCTGCCATCAGGGACATAACGCTATTTGATAGCTTATCATATTATTAATTAATAAAAACGAAGAGCTTTGATTTTATTCTGATTTTCTCAAAATAAATGAATTGTTTGATTTCACATCCATTCATCTTAAATGGAGTGGAATCGCACCAATATATTTCTTATATATAATTTTCAATGGAGTTTAACCTGCGCAAACGTGTTGAAATTTCGAACAGATCAAATGTTGCCCATTTGTGTCGATAAGAGCAAAACTCTGCGAATATGAATCATCTGCATATCGTATAGATGTGTGCACAATTCTTACTTGGCTGCATTTCACACATTGGCAAGCAAAGCATTGCCAACGTTCATTTTGGTGTTGGCTGATATTCATTTAATAGCACAATAATCAGCTCAATTGATGAATCAATGAAAATCAATCAATCAATGAAAAAAATGTGTTATGTTAATAGCAGCGGCTTAGCAGACTCTTTAAGGAATCTGTGAAATATTAACGTTTTCACTAGAAATTTTTCGAGTCATTTTAAACATTTTAAATAAATGGGCTTTCTTTGTGTCCATAGAGCGAACGAGAAAGATGGAGTGCAGCTAGGTCAGGCCATGCTTGCCCATAACTTTAAAACAGAAACACACCACAAAGGAGTCTAGTTGACCGAACAGCTGTTAAATGAATGCACTTTTGTGTGCCAATCATCAGAGGTTTTTGCGTGGTCCACCATCAGCCAATAGCTCCCTCCTCATGCCTGCAATGTTATAATCGATTGGGAACTCCAATGCGACTCAACAGCGAAAAAAAAAAACAGGCACAACGAGCACACGCTACGCTGTCTGTGGGCTTTGTACGTGTATGTGTCCTCAAATGGTATTCCAATGCTTGTGAGAGATTTCCTCTCCGTTGCTTAAACAATGACCAATAAGTCTGAGTGCAGAATTGCATTTAAGCCGGGGTTTTTGTTGCTATAAGCGTATTACGGAGACGCTGACAATTTTTGCGGAGCAGAAATTGTTTGATAATTTCCAGCAAGGCGTATTTAACAATGTGGCAGCAGCGTCGACGTCGCGTTGCCTTACGAAAAAGCAGAACGCAAAAAATTCGTCCGTAGTCGTGCGTCGCTCGGAACGTTTGAGGGCAGCAAAGAGGGCGACGTCGACGTCGCTGCCACAGCCGCTCAGACATTGTAGTGTGACCAGGCAACAGACAGAAATCAGCTGTTGTGTGTATAACAAATAGGCGGGCTAATTCAAATAAAATAAAAGAGTGTATAAAATTGAAAATGGAAGTCACTGGGGGAAATTCAGTTGTCTGTGCTAATGCCATGGTCTATTTCATGGAAGCATTTTGTGTGCGGTAGAAGGCGGTAGAAGCCCTTTATTTTGGACTGCGGGAGCAGAACTTAGCCACTTAGACATACACTTGGCCCTCGCTTAACACGGACTCTTTCAGCACGAACTTGGTCTTACACGGTTACGAATTTGCTCCCATCCCCCTTTTAACACGCTAAAAACCTCGTTCTTACACGATTGCAAAATATCTTGAGCTTTGCAGACGCGTGAATAAAAAGTCTAAGATTTTGTGGCAAGTAAAAAGGTGGTACAGCTTGATTAAATCAAAAAGTGAATACATACATAATTAAAATAAATAAATTTCAGCTTTTACAATGGCAGAAAGAAAGAACAGAGCTCCTTTAAAACGAAAAGTCATTTCTATAGAAACAAAAATACAAATTCTAAACCGCTAAGACAATGGGCAAACTGCCACGGAAATTGCAAGAAGCCTTGATTTAAATGAGGCAACAGTTCGCACTATCAAAAAGAATGAAACTGAAATACGACGTGCAGGAAGCATTGGGTCATCTATATCTACAAAATTTACCAGTAGAGCACGTGCACCAATTTTGGAGAAAATGGAAAGAGCACTTAGCATTTGGATTGACGATAGCTACGAAAAGATCCCTTTAAGCCAGCGAATCATTTAGGAAAAGGCACTCAGGATTTATGGACTGCTCGAGCAAAATGAAGAGCCCTCTTCCAGCACAGATTTCGTTGCTGGTAATGGATGGTTCGAGAAATTTAAAAAACGGTTCTCCATTCATAGCCTCAAATTTAAGGGCGAAGCGGCATCGGCCGATGATGGAGCTGCTACCACATACCCAGAAGAAATTCAGGGGTTCATTAAAGAAGAGGAATTCCTGCCCGACCAAGTTTTCAATGCGGATGAAACTGGACTTTGCTGGATAAAAATGCCAAATCGAACTTTTTTATCAAAGACTGAAAAAGAAGCTCCCGGCTTTAAGGCATAAAAAGATCGTTTCGACGACATGGCATTTGATGATATGCAAGAGTTGTGTAAAGATGAAGAAATTAATGACGAATCAGACAGCAGCTCTGAAGAAACCGATCCGATTAGTTTAACGATAGAAAAGCTCCAATAAGGATTGGCATATGCTAGCAGCTTGGAATCGTGCTTTTTAAATTCAGATCCGGTCATCGAACGACGACTTAAGTTTAAGTTAAAAGAGAGTTGGAAAAAATACTTTTGCCTTATAAGGAGTGCTGTAAAGAAGCTTTAAAAGCCACCAAACAATCGAAAATGACTGATTTTTTTGATAAGGAGCCACCAAAAAAGAAAACATGTTGAAACAAACTGGCTTAAACTATAAATGCCACCAAATGCATTTCAAATTTGATATGATTAGAAACATATGATCTCCTTACTTTTTAACATTTTTAAGTTTCTATAAAGTTTAAGCTGTTAATTAATTATATGAAGCAACTTCTTTAATTTAATACCAACTTTTAATTTTGAAAATATGAATGTTGTGCATTTATTAAAGACATATACATAATAACTTTTGGTTAATTTTGAACAAATGTATGAAACTTTAATAAAAACAGACCAAATTTGAACAATAAAAAATTTTTTTCGCTGCCAATTTTGAATTTTGAGAACGTAACCCCTTATTTTGTACTGAATCCATGTTTCGCTTAACACGATTTCGCTTAACACGAGGATTTCTAGGAACGTAACCCCCGTGTTAAGCGAGGGCCAAGTGTACTGATATAACGACAACACAAAACGCA
>JBAMBO010001687.1:0-12731 GCA_037044535.1 Lordiphosa magnipectinata | reverse complement strand
GGTCTTAGTAAGAGAAACTTTTTTGTTTTCAATGCTAGCGTCATAAAACTTGGCGATACTAAATATTATATGCTTTCAAACAGATTTGCAAATTTTTGTCAAAATCGGATGACTATATCTTATAGTTGCCATAGGACCGATCGGTCGGAAAATGGGTCTTAGTGAAAAAACTTTTTTGTTTTCAAGTAAATCGTTCTTAAAGTCGGTGATGCTTAATATTAAACGCTTTCAAACTAATTTGAAAAAGTTGAGCGACATCGGGTGACTATATCGTATGTTTGCCATAGGACCGATCGGTCGGAAAATGTGTCTTAGTGAGAAAAACTTTTCTGTTTTAAATTTTATCTTTCTTCAACTCCGCGATTGTTAATTTGATATGTTTTCAAAAAGATTCGCAAAATTTGGTCGAAATCCGATGTTTATCTGTCGGAAAATGAGTTTAAGTTAAAATATTTTTAGATTTTTATGTAAGCGTTCTTAAACTCTGACATTTCAAAAACAGCATTTGCAAGGGTATTAAAACTTCGGCACAGACGAAGATAGCTTGGCCTTCTCGTTTTCACTACGGCTAGTATTAGCTTCTCCATTGTCCGATGACGAAACATTATGGAACTGATTGCCGTGGAATCTGCGCTTCCGTGGCCTTCCAGTCCGTTCACTTAAAGATTTTTGCACTTTTGGATAGCTCTGCATGATTTCAAGATGCTCACGTGCCGAAAAGACAAATCAAAACTGAACTTAAATGCTAAATATAGCTTTGCTCAAGTCGACGCAATAGGTACAATACATACAAAAGATCGAGGCCGCTCGTATACCTGCTCGACGCTTGCTAACTATTTCTCCTGTAACTTTAAAAATATTTTGAATTTGCTTCTGAAATTTTAGGGACACATTCTTGGATAGTTTGGGTAGACAAATTCGATTTTTTGAAGCCTCTAAAGCAGGCTCCCCCCTTGGAAACAATTGCAACAGCCATGTAATTAGCATTGCATGTAACATAGTCCAGTCAAATTAGAAATTTTCAATGCATGAAAGGTTTTTGATATGTGGTAGGGGTCTGTCTAAAAGGCTTAAGTTCAAATTTGTGTCATTGGAAACGGTCGCCATATTGGAAAACGCGAATTGGTCTGTATCTCTAAAACTATTGCTTTAAGACAACAATTTCCAAGGACAAAGTTATAGATAAAAACATTACCTTTCTTTCTGGTACAGACAAATTTTCTATGCGGGCAATAGTTTTCAGGTTATGTACTATCAAAAATTGATTTTTGACTTTTTTCTCATTTTTCTGGTTTCCGGTGAGAGAAGCTCTCACAATTATCTCCTAATATGAATTATGGAGCATAAAATTTGCAACAACTTTTACATAAACAATTCATCTGTGCGACAAAGCGTTACAAAACCATAGCTTCTTCAATTTTGAATCAACCAGTTTCCCGAAAATTTGAGATAACCTTACCTTAACCTTTTTCGCCAAAATCAAACGTTTCCAAGATACAGAGCAATTTGCGTTGTCCAATATGGCGGCCGTTCTCAATGACACATGGTCCCCTACCACATATCAAAAATCTGGCTTAAATAAGCCCTTTTTTACCTAATTTGACTGGACTAACAACAATAATTACCATTTGATTGGGAAGCTTACCTGCCCAAGGCAACTCCTGTTCAATTTAAAAAACTTTTTTTTTAAATAAACGCGGTTCGATTTTCCGATAGCTATCGATAAAAATTTTAAAAGGCTGCCACATTTTTGGGTTACCGTATTTCAAACACGAAAACGCGTTAGGACATTCTATTGTGTGTGTCAGCTATAAAAGGGGGCTGTGATACCGAGCAGCTTGGCAGTTGGAAATTTACGACTGAAGCGGCAAGACGTGTGTTCTGCTTTCGGAACATTTTTTTTTTTTTTTTTTTGTTCCGATTCTTGGTTACTTAAGTTAATTAGTATATACAGAACTAATAACTTATTATTTGAAAAACTCCTTTTGTTTTGGCATCATCTGGCTCTTTTTTTATTAAGGAACTCCTTCTTTAAGAATTAAATCCCTTTTGGCATCATCGTCGGTATCTGCCATTTTTTTTAAATTAGGGATTCCCTTCCTTGAGAACTAAATCCCTCAAAGGTGAGAATCTTTTTGACTTGGTTTTGGTTATCAACATTGCCACTTTCCATCCAGCGATTTGGCCGATTCTTAGGAGGTACCTACGTTAGAATCTAATCTTCTGTCTGCTTCTAATCATTTTAAGTTGCCTTGGATTTCGCTTTGTGTCCATAGTAAAAAAAAGGCAATGGTCAGATGTTGACCATTTGTGTCGAATAGAGCAAAACTCTGCGAATATGAATCATCTGCATATTGTATAGATGTGTGCACAATTCTTAATTGGCGGCTGGTCATAATACAGGCCATTGGGGGAATCTGACAAGGATAAGCCTAGAGTTAGTTTATTTTATATAACGAATACATTATTTATTATTATTTTTTTTTTTATTTATTATTATTACGCTTTCGTCGTTTTCGCCTTTTCACTCTCAGCTCCTGCTCTGCCATCAGGGACATAACGCTATTTGATAGCTGATCATCTTATTAATTAATAAAAACGAAGAACTTTGATTTTATTCTGATTTTCTCAAAATAAATGAATTGTTTGATTTCACATCCATCATCTTAAATGGAGTAGCTCTTTCGCTCGAATAGCTTTCATCGCCTTTTTTCATTCCCTTCCATAATTTGGTGGTATAATTTCTTATATCCAGCAATAGATTTTGTTTCCTCGTGGGTTGGCGTAGGCTCTTTTTGTTCTCCGATGATGTTCTTCTTCGTCAGAAGATGATGAGAGTCTTTCCATATAAAATTCCTCTTCTGATTCACACAAAATCAAGTACGAAAACGACACACGCGGTACAATTGGTCGCAAAAGCTGTTTACAAAATGTCAATAAAAAAAAATAGTTTGTTTCCCAGTCGTTAACAAGATCATCGTTCTTGCACGGACTTAAGATCTTCATGTGCACAATTCTTTTGAGTTAGGTAATCCAGTATGTCGTTTTTATTGGACTGTACCGACAGAGAATCCAATGAAGCTGTGTGCAACGTCATACTTCTTTTGGTATATTGAAGAAAAGCAACTTCTGCACCGAAATGTTATCTCTTGTATAAGCAATCTCGTTCTCAATATAAAAATCGTTGCAAGTTTTTGTCAACAGGAAACATGGCTGCAAAGGGAATACAAATTGTGAAAGTTTTTAAGTTTGATTTTAAATTTTTGGTTTTAAATTTTGGTCCATCCTCTTGGAAACTTTGCATCTAACTTGGATTTCTATTTGTGTCCAAGGGGTTGATGTCAATTTATATCCGTAGTTGTTCTTCTGGCATATTTTAATATCCTACCTAACTTACAATAAAATAAAACTTAAGACTAAAATTAATTAATGATTCTCAAAGTCCTCCTCAAACGGGTTGTAATATGTTAAGTATTATCGAGTCAATTCTAAAAAAACATGAAAACCAAATTCTCCTGGTTCATTTTTGGGGTTGTAAGTTCCCTTAAAGTTGAAAAATCCTATTATCAGAGAATATTAATGAAAAAGAAATTTCGACTTTGATGACCAAAACAATTATTTTTTTAACTTAAAGGCTTTCGTGTTGTGTTCGTGTTTGATGAGCAACAAAATATTTTTTATTTTTTTTAACTTAAAGCATTTCTTGTTGTGTTCTGATTGAGAATCATCGGAGCTAGCTTTGTGTCCGAAGGGTTGATGCAAATTTTTGTTTGTTTTATATTTTATGACATTTTATGTCTCCTTTGGCTGGTTGTACTCCAGATAGCCTCACATACTACTTGGATTTTCAGGAAGTATTTTAAACGACTGTTCGCTTCTGTAGCTCAGATCAAACTAAACAATACAATTGTGTACATAGTTGATACATTTATATTCTTTGACTGTCCTTTCCCAGACTGCTGATTATTACATTGCTTTCTATTTCTCCGCTGAAGATTCAGCTTGATGATCTGTGGAATTAACGGCTTCAGGAGACATTTTATGTGAGTTTTTAGACATCCAAATCAATGTTTCCATCTATCATTCCGAGGTGAAACCCTAATTTGACTGGACTAGTTGTGACGGTTCTTGCGATCAAGTTGATTCCATGCACATTGATTCCGAATTCGTGGAACATTCTATCTTTTTGAGGTGACTTATATTCCTAGTAAACGATCTCGATTGAATTTAGTCCAATGAATCTTTTGCTTATAAATCTCAACAAACAGGAATTGGACGGGCCATAATTTTTAAAGATTTGTATATGGACAACATTTTTTTTAGGAAAAGCTTGGTACTCCATCACGAAGTTTCCAACGTCTGCCACTAATGCCACTACTGACGATCGTTTGGCGTTCCGTAATGATTCGATTCGTTTCCTTAACCAAATTAAGTACCCTCCTACATTCTTTCCTTAAAATATTTAAGTCTTTAGATCACCATGGAGGTTTGTGGTTCTTTTTTAATTTTCTGTATGGACACGATTTGTCTAGTGCCATTGAACATATCGATGTAAAAGCATCAACTACCGCATTGCTAACCGGTTTCTGGTATTAATGGCGGAAAAATATTAAGCTTTTTCCTTAGGAGTCCATTATATTGTTTCCAGTTGGTTTTCTTATTTAAATTTTGCACCCTATTGGGCTCCGGACATGTTTCCGAAAGTTTAATTTCTATGTAACTGTGATCTGAAAAGGAGTACTCTGATAATACCCTCCATGATGTTAAATGTTCCTCGAGCAACTCAGATGTAAGTAGTTGTAGTAGCCGTGTTTATTTTGGCATATTGCAGCCTTGGGTGAGCCGTGAGCCCAATGTCGATTCTTTCTTTTCTTTACAATTTTTTTCTTTGTCTTAGATTAACAAGACATTTACTGGACTAACGGCGACAATTAACAGGGAGAAGGAATTATTTCCGACCACATAAAGTATATATTTTCTTGATCAGCATGACTAGCTGAGTTGATTTAGCCATGTCCGTCTCTCCGCGTGTTTCTTCGCTATCTCCTCAATCAGTTTTAGAGCTATCTTAACCAAACTTTACACGAAGCCTTTTGGTACAAATACGCTGCACATTTGTCGGAATTGGCCGTATCGGATGACTATTTCATATAGCTGCCATAGGAACCATCGGTCGAAAAAGTAGTTTTAGTGAGAAAAACTTTTTTGTCTTCAACGCAAACGTCCCCAATCCTCGTATTTCTAAGTTTTCTATGCTTTTTAATAATTCCACCAAGTTTTATGAAAATCGGACAACTATATAGTATAGCTGCCATAGAAAAGATAGTTCTGAAAAAAAGTCTTAGTAAGAAAAACCTTTTTGTTTTCATTGCTATCGCTCCCAAACTAGTTACTGATCAATTTTTTATGCTACCACACAATTCTGCCAAGTTTGATTTAAATCGGATGACTATAGCATATAGCTGCCATAGCAACGATCTGTTGAAAAAGTAGTTCTAGTGAGAAAAACTTTTTTGTTTTCAATGGTAGCGTCTTTATACCTTTCAGTTGTGAATATTATCAGTTTCCGAACAAATTTTGGGGAGTTTGGTCAAAATCGGATGAATATAACAAACTGGCAAGCGAATGCTCAAAATAGTGGCGCCATCAAGCTACAAGGGTATATAAACTTCGGTCGAGCCGAAGCTAGCTTTCCTCTTTTTTTTCAGCTTTATTCTGTTTTAGAGCAAATGTGTTGGCGCCCCACTTTTAAGAAAACATGCGCAACGATATAGGCAATTCAAAATGTGGTTTGATTTTGGATGAATCAACAGATATAAGCGTCACTAAGCTTTTGGGTAAAAATTTAATAAATTATAATTTATGTTATATATTATTATATTTTGCCATGTTTATGTATGACTTAGGTGTCGTCGTCAATTATTTTTCGAACCAGCGTGAAGTGATTGTTACTTCCTTCTTCCCCCTTCTTCCCTTCCTTGAGAACTAAATCCCTCAAAGGTGCGAATCTCTTTGACTTGGTTTTGGTTATCAACATTGCCACTTTTCAGCCAGCGATTTGGCCGATTCTTAGGTACCTACGTTAGAATCTAATTTTCTGTCTGCTACTAAACATTTGAAGTTGCCTTGGATTTCGCTTTGTGTCCATAGTAAAAAAAAAGGCAATCGTCAGATGTTGACCATTTGTGTCGAATAGAGCAAAACTCTGCGAATATGAATCATCTGCATACCGTATAGATGTGTGCACAATACTTACTTGGCGGTCGGTCATAATACAGGCCATTGGGGGAATCTGACAAGGATAAGCCTAGAGTTAGTTTATTTTATATAACAAATTCATTTATTATTATTTTTTTTTATTTATTATTATTACGCTTTCGTCGTTTTCGCCTTTTCACTCTAAGCTCCTGCTCTGCCATCAGGGACATAACGCTATTTGATAGCTGATCATCTTATTAATTAATAAAAACGAAGAACTTTGATTTTATTCTGATTTTCTCAAAATAAATGAATTGTTTGATTTCACATCCATTCATCTTAAATGGAGTAGCTATTTCGCTCGAATAGCTTTCATCGCCTTTCTTCATTCCCTTCCATAATTTGGTGGTATAATTTCTTATATCCAGCAATAGATTTTGTTTCCTCGTGGGTTGGCGTAGGCTCTTTTTGTTCTCCGATGATGTTCTTCTTCGTCAGAAGATGATGAGAGTCTTAATTTATAAAATTCCTCTTCTGATTCACACAAAATCAAATACGAAAACGACACACGCGGTACCATTGGTCGCAAAAGCTGATTTACAAAATGTCATTAAAAAAAATAACAGTTTGTTTCCCAGTCGTTAACAAGATCATCGTTCTTGCACGGACTTAAGATCTTCATGTGCACAATACTTTTGAGTTAGGTAATCCAGTATGTCGTTTTTATTGGACTGTACCGACAGAGAATTCGATGAAGCTGTGTGCAATGTCATACCTCTTTTGGTATATTGAAGAAAATTAACTTCTGCACCGAAATGTTATCTCTTGTATACGCAATCTCATTCTCAATATAAAAATTGTTGCAAGTTTTTGTCAACAAAAAAGATGGCTGCAAAGGGAATACAAATTGTGAAAGTTTTTAAGTTTGATTTCCCACGATTGTTCCATTTAAATTTTGGTCCATCCTCTTGGAAACTTTGCGTCTAACTTGGATTTCTATTTGTGTCCAAGGGGTTGATGTCAATTTATATTCGTAGTTGTTCTTCTGGCATATTTTAATATCCTAAAATAAAACTTAAGACTAAAATTAATTTATGATTCTCATAGTCCTCCTCAAACGGGTTGTGTTTGTTTTTATCGTGTCAATTCCTAAAAAAACATGAAAACCAAATTCTCCAGGTTCATTTTTGGGGTTGTAAGTTCCCTTAAAGTTGAAAAATCCTATTATCAAAGAATATTAATGAAAAAGAAATTTCGACTTTGATGATCAACAAAATTATTTTTTTTAATCATCATCGTGTTTGATGACCAACAAAATATTTTTTATTTTTTTTTAACTTAAAGCATTTCTTGTTGTGTTCTGATTGAGAATCATCGGAGTTAGCTTTGTGTCCGAAGGGTTGATGCAAATTTTTGTTTGATTTTTATTTTATGACATTTTATGTCTCCTTTGGCTGGTTGTACTCCAGATAGCCTCACATATTACTTGGATTTTCAAAAGTATTTTAAACGACTGTTCGCTTCTGTAGCTCAGATCAAACTAAACATTACAATTGTGTACATAGTTGATACATTTATTTTCTTCCTAGACTGCTGATTATTACATTCCTTCCTTTTTCTCCGCAGAAGATTCAGCTTGATGATCTGTGGAATTAACGACTTCAGGAGAGATTTTATGTGAGTTTTAAGACATCCAAATCAATGTTTCCATCTATCATTCCGAGGTGAAACCCTAATTTGACTGGACTAGTTGTGACGGTTCTTGCGAACTAGTTGATTCCATGCACATTGATTCCGAATTCGTGGAACATTCTATCTTTTTGAGGCGACTTGTATTCCTAGTGAACGATCTTGATTGAATTTAGTCCTATGAATCTTTTGCTTATAAATCTCAACAAACAGGAATTGGACGGGCCATAATTTTCAAAGATTTGTATACGGACAACATTTTTTTTAGGAAAAGCTTGGTACTCCATCAAGAAGTTTCCAAAGTCTGCCTCTACAGAAATTTGTTCACGACGATCTTTTGGCTTTCTGTAATGCTTCTTTGCAGACACTCAGTCGAACTTTATACTTTCGCGATTCGTGTCCTTAACCGAATTAAGTACCCTCCCACATTCTTTCCTTAGAATATTTAAGTCTTTAGATCACCATGGAGGTTTGTGGTTCTTTTTTAATTTTCTGTATGGACACGATTTGTCTAGTGCCATTGAACATATCGATGTAAAAGCATCAACTACCGCATTGCTAACCGGTTTCTGGTATTAATGGCGGAACAATATTAAGCTTTTTCCTTAGGAGTCTATTATATTGTTTCCAGTTGGTTTTCTTATTTAAATTTTGCACCCTATTGGGCTCAGGACATGTTTCCGAAAGTTTAATTTCTATGTATCTGTGATCTGAAAAGGAGTGCTCTGATAATACCCTCCATGATGTTAAATGTTCCTCGAGCAACTCAGATGTAAGTAGTTGTAGTAGCCGTGTTTATTTTGGCATATTGCAGCCTTGGGTGAGCCGTGAGCCCAATGTCGATTCTTTCTTTTCTTTACAATTTTTTTCTTGTCTTAGATTAACAAGACATTTACTGGACTAACGGCGACAATTAACAGGAAGAAGGAATCTTTTCCGAACACATAAAGCATATATATTCTTGATCAGCATGAGAAGCTGAGTTGATATAGCCATGTCCGTCTCTCCGCGTGTTTCTTCGCTATCTCCTCCGTCAGTTTTAGAGCTATCTTAACCAAACTTTAAACGAAGCCTTTTGGTGCAAATACGCTGCACATTTGTCGGAACCGGCCGGATCGGATGACTATATCATATAGCTGCCATAGGAACCATCGGTCGAACAAGTAGTTTTAGTGAGAAAAACTTCTTTGTCTTCAACGCAAACGTCCCCATTCCTCGTATTTCTAAGTTTTCTATGCTTCTAAATAATTCCACCAAAATTACGAAAATCGGACAACTATATAGTATAGCGGCCATACAAAAGATATGTCTGAGAAAAAGGCTTAGTAGGAAAAACTTTTTTGTTTTTATTGCTATCGCTCCCAAACTCGTTACTGATCAATTTTTTATGCTACCACACAATTCTGCCAAGTTTGATTCAAATCGTATGACTATAGCATATAGCTGCCGTAGGAACGATCTGTTGAAAAAGTAGTTCTAGTGAGAAAAACTTTTTTGTTTTCAATTGCAGCGTTTTTATACCTTCCAGTTGTGAATATTATCAGTTTCCACACAATTTTGGGGAGTTCGGTCAAAATCGGATGAATATATCATATAGCTGCCATATAACAAACTGGCAAGCAAATGCTCAAAATAGTGGCGCCATCTAGCTACAAGGGTATATAAACTTCGGTCGAGCCGAAGCTAGTTTTCCTCTATTTTCTCAGCTTTATTCTGTTTTGGAGCAAATGTGTTGGCGCCCCACTTTTAAGAATTTTGCGCAACGATATAGGCAATTCAAAATTTAGTTTGATTTTGGATGAATCAACAGATATAAGCGTCACTAAGCTTTTGGGTAAAAATTTAATAAATTATAATTTATGTTATATTATATTTTTCTATGTTTATGTATGACTTAGGTGTCGTCGTCAATTATTTTTCGAACCAGCGTGAAGTGATTGTTACTTCCTTCTTCCCCCTTCTTCCCTTCCTTGAGAACTAAATCTTTCAAAGGTGGGAATCTCTTTGACTTGGTTTTGGTTATCAACATTGCCACTTTCCAGCCAGCGATTTGGCCGATTCTTAGGTACCTACGTTAGAATCTAATTTTCTGTCTGCTTCTAAACATTTTAAGTTGCCTTGGATTTCACTTTGTGTCCATAGTGAAAAAAAAAGGCAATGGTCAGATGTTGACCATTTGTGTCGAATAGAGCAAAACTCTGCGAATATGAATCATCTGCATATTGTATAGATGTGTGCACAATTCTTAATTGGCGGCTGGTCATAATACAGGCCATTGGGGGAATCTGACAAAGATTTTCGTCGTTTTCGCCTTTTCACTCTCAGCTCCTGCTCTGCCATCGGGGACATAACGCTATTTGATAGCTTATCATATTATTAATTAATAAAAACGAAGAACTTTGATTTTATTCTGATTTTCTCAAAATAAATGAATTGTTTGATTTCACATCCATTCATCTTAAATGGAGTAGCTATTTCGCTCGAATAGCTTTCATCGCCTTTTTTCATTCCCTTCCAAAATTTGGTGGTATAATTTCATATATCCAGCAATAGATTTTGTTTCCTCGTGGGTTGGTGTAGGCTCTCTTTTTATACCGATGACTCCATGGCGTCTTCTTCTTCTTCGTCAGAAGATGATGAGAGTCTTTCCATATAAAATTCCTCTTCTGATTCACACAAAATCAAGTACGAAAACGACACACGCGGTACCATTGGTCGCAAAAGCTGATTTACAAAATGTCAATAAAAAAAATAACAGTTTGTTTCCCAGTCGTTAACAAGATCATCGTTCTTGCACGGACTTAAAATCTTCATGTGCACAATTCTTTTGAGTTAGGTAATCCAGTATGTCGTTTTTATTGGACTGTACCGACAGAGAATCCAATGAAGCTGTGTGCACCGTCATACTTCTTTTGGTATATTGAAGAAAATTTACTTCTGCACCGAAATGTTATCTCTTGTATACGCAATCTCGTTCTCAATATAAAAATTGTTGCAAGTTTTTGTCAACAGAAAAGATGGCTGCAAAGGGAATACAAATTGTGAAAGTTTTATTTCCCCCGAATGTTCCATTTAATTTTTGTCAACTTTGCGTCTAACTTGGATTTATATTTGTGTCCAAGAGGTTGATGTCAATTTATTTCCGTAGTTGTTCTTCTGTTTTATTTTAATATCCTACCTAACTTACAATAAAATAAAACTTAAGACTAAAATTAATTTATGGTTCTCATCGTCCTCCTCAAACGGGTGGTGTTTGTTTTTATCGTGTCAATTCTAAAAAAACATGAAAACCAAATTCTACAGGTTCATTTTTGGGGTTGTAAGTTCCCTTAAAGTTGAAAAATCCTATTATCAGAGAATATTAATGAAAAAGAAATTTCGACTTTGATGATCAAAAAAATTATTTTTTTATTTTTTTCGACTTAAAGCATTTCTTGTTGTGTTCTGATTGAGAATCATCGGAGTTAGCTTTGTGTCCGAAGGGTTGATGCAAATTTTTGTTTGATTTTTATTGTATGACATTTTACGTCTCCTTTGGCTGGTTGTACTCCAGTTAGCCTTCACATACTACTTGTATTTTCAGGTAGTATTTTAACTGACTGTTCGCTTCCGTAGCTCAGATAAAACTAAACAATACAACTTGGTACTTGTTGCACACTGCAAATCAAGTACCAGGTACCAACCAAGCAAGGCCTTTTTGGTTTTGCGAACAGATCAAATGTTGACCATTTGTGTCGAATAGAGCAAAACTCTGCGAACATGGATCATCTGCATATTGTATAGATGTGTGCACAGTTCTTACTTGGCGGCTGGTCATAATACAGGCCATTGGGCCGATATTCATTTAACAGCAAAATAATCAGCTCAATTGATGAAGCTCAATGAAAAAAATGTGTTATGTTAATAGCAGCGGCTTAGCAGACTCTTTAAGGAATCTGTGAAATATTAACGTTTTCACGAGAAATTTTTCGAGTCATTTTAAACATTTTAAATTAATGGGCTTTCTTTGTGTCCATAGAGCGAACGAGAAAGATAGAGTGCAGCTGGGTCACGCCATGCTTGCCCATAACTTTAAAACAGAAACACACCACAAAGGAGGCTAGTTGACCGAACAGCTGTTAAATGAATGCACTTTTGTGTCCCAATCATCAGAGGTTTTTTTCGTGGTCCACCATCAGGCAATAGCTCCCTCCTCATGCCTGCAATGTTATAATCGCTTGGGAACTCCAACAATACACAGGCACAACGAGCACACGCTACGCTGTCTGTGGGCTTTGTACGTGTGAGTGTGTGTCGTCAAATGGTATTACAATGCTTGTGAGAGAGATTTCCTCTCCGTTGCTTAAACAGTGACCAACAAGTCTGAGTGCAGAATTGCATTTAAACCGGGGTTTTTGTTGCTATAAGCGTATTACGGAGACGCTGACAATTTTTGCGGAGCTGAAATTGTTTGATAATTTCCAGCAAGGCGTATTTAACAAGGTGGCAGCAGCGTCGACGTCGCGTTGCCTTACGAAAAAGCAGAACGCAAAAAATTCGTCCGAAGTCGTGCGTCGCTCGGAACGTTTGAGGGCAGCAAAGAGGGCGACGTCGACGTCGCTGCCACAGCCGCTCAGACATTGTAGTGTGACCAGGCAACAGACAGAAATCAGCTGTTGTGTGTGTTTAAAAAATAGGCGGGCTAATTCAAATAAAATAAAAGAGTGTATAAAATTGAAAATGGAAGTCACTAGAGGAAATTCAGAAACTCAGCATTTTGTGTGCGGTAGAAGCCCTTTATTTTGGACTGCGGTAGCAAAACTTAGCCACTTAGACATACTGCTATAACGACAACACAAAACGCA